>CAFUXE010000434.1:767118-782928 GCA_903364295.1 Serranus cabrilla | reverse complement strand
GATCTATCAGTAATTAACAATGAGGTGTTTGTTTCCTGACTGGTACAGCATTGCACTTACTTTGACCCAGTATGCTCCAATAATTGTGGTGTGGAAAAAAAAAACACTTTACAGATAATCATTCATTCAGCTGGTGAAATATTTTCTCAGAAATGTTTTTTTTTGCCCATGTGCGGTTGGAATGTACCTTTTCCTGGCTTTTGGTGTGAACTCATGATGATGCACGCTTGTAGTTCTGCAATGCCGCAGTCAACAAGTTTTTAAAGCTAACACTGTTTCATGTAGGTTCTGGAGAAAGGATCAGACAGTATTACAGTTCATGCCTTAGGAGTCCTCACTGCTATAATGAGCAACTCACCCTCTGCTAAGGTAAGGCCCCATGTGACCCTCTGTGGTCAGTCATATATCACTCATACTTACTCACATGTATTGTGTAACATATTACACTATGATTCCTACAATGCCAGCAAACATTACAGCCTGAAGAGGAAACCTGTTTTCCATTCATTTAAGAAATCTCATTGTATTCTCTTCCAATGTATGGAAGTGTGCCAGCCAGCTATCCCCTGTGGAGCAGCTTTCACCGCGCTATTTCTGTCTCTTCCCCCCAGGAGGTCTTCAAGGAGAGGATTGGCTACTCCCAGCTGTTTGATGTGCTAAAGAGTCAAGGTCGACCCACCAAAAGGCTGCTGCAGGAGCTGATGAACATGGTGAAACACATTTCCTCGTTTCCCCCACTGAGTGCAGGAACAGTGGAAGCCAATTAGCTCTAACTGATGACCTTGTCCCCATTTAGCCTTTTCGTGCATGGTGTCCACTTCAGTGGGCAGACATTTGGAAGCCACTTTGAACCTTTTATGTCCTAGTACCAAACACCAGTTCCCCAAAATTGTAACCTACAAATCCCTATTATTATTACAGTTGTGTCTCTTTATAGTTTTGAGATATTGCATGTTGGAGGGAAGAGGAGATGCACCAAGTTTTCTCCTTTCGTACAAAACCAGACAGATAATATTAATATATATTGAACTTAATAAGATGTGATAAATACTTTTATCCAGTTTTAATATATTTTTTTGTCACCCAACTTTCCTCTGACCGAAAAATAGTGTCGTATTAAACAGCAATATTAAACACTGTCATCACTGTTTTTGTTGCTCTCCAGGCAGTGGAAGGTGAGCATGCCCACGCCCATCATCTTGGCATCAGTAACGACCAGCCTTTGCTGCTGCTCCTGCAGTGGCTTCCTGACCTGTCGGGTCAGAGGGACCTTCAGCTGCTGGTGGCCCAGTGGCTGGCTGCCGTCTGCGGAGGCTCCTTATCGTGTCGCACGGTGGCTGTGGAGGCTGGCATGGTGGGGGCTCTGCTGCAGGTGCTCTCACAGCCTCAGTTTCTGGACAGGCAATGTTCAGACGCTCTGCTGGGCCTCCTGCAGGACCTGGGCTCCCTGTGTCTGAGACCGGAGGAGCTGAAGAGCCTGCTCAGACTGCTCAGGGTGGATCAGGATAATGGCGCCGTGGTGGGGAAGATGCACCCTTACTGCGCTCGAATCATTCAAGTGCTGTCGGCCATGGCGGCCAGAGAAGGCCAGGACAGCGCCTTGCAGTACTTTGATCTTACGCCCCCCATGGCTGGTATTATGGTGCCCACAGTCCAGCGCTGGCCAGGCAGCGGGTTTGCCTTTCACGCCTGGCTTTGCCTCAACATGGAGTTCTCCAACAACCGGAAAGCTCCTGCAAACCCTGGCACAGGGGCTCAGCATGACATGGGCAAAGGACCGCGCAGGAAGCAGCTCTACAGGTAGAGAGATACATTTGAGATCACTTTAATTGCAATTTACATATGTTTTATGATTATATATATGGCTTTGTTGTACAATTTTTGACATAATGTGTTTGTAAAGTTTCTTCACAGCAAGTGGAACTGGGCTGGAGGCCTTCTTCACCATGGAGGGTGTGCTGGTGGTGGCTGTTTGCACTAAGAAAGACTACATGGCTGTCGCTCTGCCAGAGCACCCACTGGCTGACTCATGCTGGGTGAGTGTGGACACACGTACAGCTCGGACTCTGGCCAACAGTTGTCCTCATTTAGCCTGTCCCAAAAAAATAGATTGGATCAAGGAGAAAATCACTCATCATTCTTCTGAGCGGCCTCGTCTGGGCCTGTAACCTTGGAACATAATAACCGAAATTGAAGAGTGAATCTCTTTCATCATCATTTTATTTCAGAAGAGTTTGTAATCATCAGCAATCACCAGCATATAAACACAACAATGCACTGACTATCATTATTTTATGGTTACTTTTGCCTAATAAGCATACCAACAATATACTTTCAGTGTAGAAAAATATACTTGCATGTGCACAAAGAGTGACTATGACTGTGAGACTGTGTTGCTCCACTTTCTCAATACAAAAATATCCCTTTTAACCACCAAATTGTCACTAGAATAAATATCTGTGCTCTTTAAAACTTCCTCATCACAGCATTCAGTGGCTATAGTCCACATCCCAGGCCGTCGGCCTTTTGGTCAGAACCTGGTCACCATCTACATCGATGGAGAACAACGTAAAACTGCTCAGCTTCGCTTCCCGTCTTTCAGTGAGGTAACTGGAACTAGTATCTAATGTATCATGGCCTTATTATTACCGAGTAGTTCCCTTTTGATAATCCAACTTCTCCTTTCCTTCCCTCACCCTCACCTGACCCCCTGAAGCCTTTCACCTCCTGCTGCATTGGGTCTGCAGGCCACCGGACCACTACCACCACCACTTCCCCTAACCTGCCTATGTCCTCCACAATCCCATCATCGCCTGAGTTTTCCTACCCCAGCCATGGCCCTCCCCTCCTGCGTTCACAGTCTTTTCCAGCCACCTTCGCAGGAGGACGCTGGGGGTCTTTGGCGGACTCCCCAGTGCACACCATCCCAGCAGGGCTGCAGGACACAGAGTGGGGAACACCCACGTCTCTGGACGGGCTCCTGGGCACCGCCTTCATCTGCCACGAGGCTCTGCAGCAAACACAGACAAAAACTCTGCATGCTGCAGGTAGGCCGCACTCAAATGAGATGATATTTCACACATTCAACATTTAACTATTCAGTATTTAGCTCTTCGAGATCGTATCACATGTGCAGGAAACCAGTTGTAGAGAAAATCACAGGATTTTTTTTTTTCATGTGCACCAAACAGTGTTTGCATATTTCATGACCTACATTGGTTTCTGCTCTCCATCACAGGCCCCAATCACGTGTCCTTATTCAAAGCAGAGGGAGAGTTATCTGATCTCAACAGCAAGCTTTTGCTCTACTACACTCCACAGGTGACTCACTGAAACTCTGGAAAACTTTCACTTTTAAATACGCTGCTTTTAATATGTGAATTATGAACAAGAGCAGTAAAATATTCTTGTTCACGTGTGGCTATGTTTTTTTATTCAGGCCTTTAAGAGCCAGATATGTCTGGACCTGTCGCCCAATCACCAGTATGATGGCAGGCTGACAGGACACAGGGTGGTGAACTGGGACATCAAGGTTAGACATGAAACCGTACAATTAACCTATCCACCAAAGTGAGAAGTGAAATATCACTCATGACATGTCATGATTTTTTCCCCCCTGCAGGATGTTGTGAATGTGATGGGAGGTATTGGGGTCTTGCTGCCCCTGCTCCAGCAGGTATGTGAGGCTGAGCAGGTTTACAATGGGGGTCAGGAAGTCTCAGACCTGCTGGGACCAGAGCTCACCTCCCCCAGAGGCCCCGCCGCCATGCTGCTGCCACTGAACAAGTCTGCAGGTTAGGTCACGTTTAGCTCAGATGTTCACAGTATCAGGATCAGCAATATGACCTTAGTAATACGGGCAGATACATTGTCTCTGAAGGAGATGTTGCTGTTGAAATAAATCAACAAGACATTCTGGTGTTGTGAAAACCAGAAACGGAAGATGTTTTGAATCTGCATGATGCAAGGATAACCAGGACATGCTAGACAGTCAGATGCTACTATAATTTACAACAGACAGACATTGCAAACATTGTGAAACCAAATGTCAGAAGCAGCATGATTCATAACATTTGCTTTTAAGGGCTGCAGTTCAGTGGCCCAGTGTTCCTTCGTCTGCATGAAGTCTAATGTGAACAAAATGAGATAAATGGAACAAACAGTCTGACAGAAGTGAGACAAATAGGCTTATGATGACTCATCCTGAGATACAATCATGTCAATAAACTGCCAGGTAATGCATAAATATGACTGCGGGTAACACAGGAAATCTGAAAAGTGGTTTTACCTATTTGTTTCTCTCAGAGGGCAGACTCGAGAGAAACAGCATCGCTGCCTTCCTGCTGATGGTGAAAAACCTCATTCGTCAGCACCCTGTCAATCAGGAGAGCCTGCTGCACTGCCACGGGCCCAGCATCATCGGAGCCATGCTCAGTAAAGTAAGCTTCCCACACGTCGTTTCGCTCTTAGCGGGAACTAATTGCGAGAAGAAGTGATTAACATCTGAAAGTGAATATCTGACCTTTTTCCATTGTAGTGCTGCGGTATAATTGCTGTGTAATGAATGGGTATGGTGTTGTTGAAACAGCAGTGGGTCTTTGAAGGATGACAGTATCACATGCTTGTGTGGGGAAATTTATGCAGAGTTTGCCAGATTGTGTGGTCTCCACTCTGAATGAGAACAAAGGATATCAGCTAAAAAATGGTGAGCTTTGAAAATTATATGTAGATTCAAACAAAAACGTAATACTACACGTCTTATAACAGAATGAGTTGTGATGCATGTTATCACTCCTCTTCTCAGTTCACGGTGTAACATTTTGATGATATGATATGATAGTTTCTTCCTACTAATATACATTTTTTATAAAAAATCAAGCAATATTTGCACCCAATACTTCATCATTAGAAGGTTGCTCTCCTGTGACATTTATATTACACTGAGCCATATGATAGCAATATTAGCCATCTTTGATGCTTACCCACACCAAAGACCCCCATTGCTTTGTGATCGACAAAGCAATTTTCTTGATTTGTTAAAGGCTTCTTGAGATGCAGGACGTTTAAGTTCTTTATTATCATGTGCACAACAATTACAAGAAGCAGCTGTTGGCAATGACAGTCTTGTATCTCAGGCTCCCTCCAACATGCTCATTAAATATGTTCTTTTGAAAAATAGTGCAAGTAAAAGCAAAATAAAAAAATAAAATAGTGCTAGTTAAATCGGCTAAATATAAGTAAAATTAAGTAATATACATTTGTTTAGACAGTATTTGCAATGAATAAACTGAATGTCAACAGGGATGTGGTAATAAGATGTAATAATTTGTTACACAGTGTTGTGAATCTCTTTTGGTTTCAGCCAATCAGGTGTTGCGTTGGTGCAGCACAGACGTGCTTTTGCCCGACAGGATATGTTGAAATATATGACGTTAAGGTGGAGCATCCTGTGAGGAAGCTGTGTCCTAATACTCACATGGGGTGCCATGTTTGACGGTGGCAAAGACAGAAACAGGCATACACTGAACACAAACACTTGGACTGTATATGCCCTCAACTGAGTGAAACTCAAGTGTTACTAAGAATAGACACGACTGAACTGTTGCACAGATAAATCCACATAACTGACAACAAAGTTAAACACAAACACACGCTGTCACCCTCCTCTGTGCAGGTTCCCGGCAGTATGATGGACATGAACGTTTTAATGGCCTGTCAGCTGCTGCTGGAGCAGGTTTTCAACGAGGGGAACAGCCCACTTCTACAGCAGCTCTACCAGCACCTGCTCTTTGATTTCCGCATCTGGACTAAAAGCCATTTCGCTGTTTGTTTGGGTAAGACTCAGGCAGCCCTCCTGATGTCGAGTGATGCACCTGTGAACCTTTTCATGCTTGCCGAAGCTGTTCGTGTCCCCTTTTATATTTATGTGTAAGACTGAAAGGAGCTAAAAGCAGAGAGAGCAGAGGTAGAATAAATTAATGTGTTGAGTTCAGGCTGTGGCAACAATTAATAGTGAATCAGTGCGTCAAGCTGCTCTCCTGTAACCTGTTTTTGTAAATGACGCACTTCTTCGGTACAACCTTGCATGTTGGTTTGACATTTCCAAATGTCAGGCTGAAGGAAGATGACAAAGGCATCTTTTTTTTTTTTGTCCTCTAAAGCCCACGTGCAGTACCTTGCATCTGTAATTAACAAAGGCAAGCAGCGAATGAAGAGGAAGTACGGGGTCCAATATATTCTGGATACCATTCGCACATACTACAGGTGAACTTTTGACATTCTCACAATATGGTTTCAAAAGAAGACACAGTTAGATAGTAATAAGTATGTTTAGACTATTTTAAAGTGTGATTTTATCTGTTAACAAGAAGATTTATTTGTTCTAGTGTGGAGAAAGATGGCAGCCCTCTGTCTGATGAAAAGCAGACGATTCAAACCTCTCTGTTCGCCTTGCTAAAAGACTTTCTCAAGTCTCCCACCCCAGAGGAGCTTCACAGTGTCCTCGCCTACATTCTGACTGTTGCAGAGGAGAAACAGGTAGAACTCACGTCTATGCTTCTTTAGGTAGTTTAATTTGTTATCATTTGACCTTTTCAGTGTGATATTTCACTTCCAAACCCTAAATGAACCCTCCCTGATCATCCACCTTCAGGCCTCTCCATCCTTTCACACTTAAAACGTTACCCTCCCTAATCCGTAATTCTTGGTATTATGTCCTCCTCCTTCGCATCCTTCCTCACGGTTCTCCCCTCTCTCAATCAGGTGGTGAGGGCCCTGGATGTGCTGTATGAGCTCTTGAGGAGCAGCCCTCCTCGGGAGCAGGTGCAGGCCGTGCTGCTGGAGTGGGGAGCGGAGCAGCTGTACAGCTTGCTGCTCAATCCAAGCTTCGGAGACGAAGCCAGAGAGAGGGTTTTCAGGGTGAGAACCACCGACTTGACCTTTTCATAATACACTTCAGCTTATCACTTGATAGATTTTTGCCTTTTGCTGCAAACTCCTGAGTGATTTATTGTCTTGCACAATCTCCCTTCAATGTTGCAGGTTCTGTACAAAATCCTCAAAAGCGAGCGAGTGTCCGAGCGAAACAAGCAGCGCATAAAGCTGAAGGATTTTGGATATCTTGGCCTGGTTTGTTTCCTTGATGAAATTCCGGTAACCATGACCACCGTGCGATGTCTGTACGAGCAGGTCCTTGCTACAGGTAAAGCTCAAACAGCTCTTGTCAAACAGTTTGTGTCAATTACATTACACAAAAGTCAACATTCAAGATAGAAGCAAATTAGTTTAAAGCTCCAAAACGTATTTGCTTCATTGGGAGTGTGTGGTTTGATTGACAGTTGTGTTTCCATGGTGAGAAAAGCTAATAATCCAAAAGCTTTCATCAGTGTCTGATTGTAGTTATTATATCTGCTAAAGTCATGAGCTTTTGTTTCCCCATAATTCAATTTCTTAAGCAATTTCCTTCATTCATTTCCTGAAAATTTCCAAGGATGTTTCCTGGAAAGAAGAATTTATTGTATTCTACGAGAAACTTTTAAGGCAGGAAATAACAACCTGAAAGTTACCTGAAATTCTGGTTGGTTGAAATATTTGACATTATGATGAGACACAGTTCAAGAAAAAAAAATATCCTAGGCAACATTTTTCAAATCTTTTAAAATAAGAAGTTAATTTATGAAGGATCCCAATATTTTAAGCACATGGTTGATTTAAAAATAGGTTTCTAAGGCCTTTACAATAAAAAAAAAAAAATTGCTGTCCTCCCACAGACACGACCCCTAACTTCAGAGACCTCCTGGCTGTGGTCTGTCTGTCCCATCGAGCTGAGCTCACTGTCCGCTTAGACGTCTGCCGCAAGGTCAGTCTGTTCACAATCTGCTTAATCTACCAGCTACTGAGTGTGAATTAACATCCTAAGTGTATTCATCATCTCTGTAATGAAAACAAGCTCTTCCTCTCTGATATTACCACAGCTCTTCCATCTGATCTACTCCAATGATGATTATGTGAAGCAGCTCGCCAGGCAGCCCGGCTGGCAGGATGTTTTGACCAAGCTCTATGTGAAAGAGTCCTACGAGTCCCACGCTGCCAGCATCGCAGGCTCCAGCACCAACAGCTCCTTCGAGCCAAGCTTCCGGCCGCCGCTGCGCAAAGATCAGGCTCTGATCATAGAGGACGCACAAACGGACATCTTCCTGAACTACCACACCTCGCAGGACATCGAGGAGGATGAGGAGGAGGGGGGTGACGGGGGTCAACCGGACATCTCTGAGGGATTCTCTGATTTGTCCCAGTCGCCTCCGAGTGGGGGCGGAGGTCCGCTTAAAAACTTCACCGGCTCCCTCCATTTTAAGTCGTTTGATTCAGCAGACCAGGGGAGCCACTCGTCCTCCACCTCCAATGCGATCGATATCTCGTCATCTCGTCAAGACGAAGAGGGGAGAGACTACCAGCCCCTGTCCCCCTTTGGTACCCCCTTTGATTTGGAGCTAGGGGGCATGGGAGAGAGTGGGTCACACACTCCTGCAGGTAGTCTGACAAACACACCGTCTCCTTTAGAGCACTGCAAACCCTTTCCACCAGCCAGACCCAGGAAGAGCTCCAGTCTGTCCAACGTGCTGGATGATACCAGCTATGGGACAGACCCTCCAACGGGAGACACCATCTCCAATACGTCCAACCCACAGGTATGGCTGCTTCCTCAGCTCAGATATTTACATTTTTTTAGGTTTTGGATCTGTTCTATAAGGATTCTTGTTTGCATTACAGCAGACCCCAGAGGAGGAGCTGTGCAACCTGCTAACCAACATCGTCTTCTCCGTGCTGTGGAGCCGCGGCGGGACAGACGTGGTGGAGGATGTGGTGTGGCGGGAGAGAGGACAGGTCTTTTCTGTACTCACCAAACTGGGCTCCTCCTGCCAACTAGTCCGCCCTCCTGATGACATCAAACGCAGGTTAGTGATGGGTCTTTCTTTCCCTTTAGCGACACACATACACGTTGAATTGGCAGTGAAGCGGTCCTGCAATGGAAAAACAAACTCAACCACACCTCCGGCTGTGTCACCTTTTGTGCAAATATACAGAAATGTTATTGTTTCATATTGGGGTGATGTATTTACAGTCTGCACTCTGTTTGTCAGTCTGTTGGAGATGATGCTGGAGTCGTCCCTGTCAGACCTGAGAGACGCACAGGGAGTGTCTCTGCCTTTCTGTCCCAGTCTGGTTCGGCTCCTCAGGCTGCTGCAGGACTTCCTGTTTGCGGAGGGGACAGACAACCACACGCTGTGGAGTGAAAAGGTATATCACATACTCCACCTAAAACATATGCACCACCCATGTTTTCTATTTGAGCTTTCTATAATTTCATTTTTATCGAATGGCACTCTTGATAAATGTTGAACTGAGAATACACATAAGACTTTTATCCCTGACACAGTCTGATGTTATATTATAACCATATACGAATAGCTTTGCCAATAAGCACTTAATAAGTTCAACTAATAAATAAGTTTAAAATAATTAAAGATGTTAAGCATAGCATGCAATTTTAGGAGGTTCTGGTAGGCCTATTTTGTTACCTTTTGTAGGGCTAGCTTTCCCCATTTACAGTTTTTAAGCTAAGCTAAGCTAACCAGCTGCTGTTTTTTTGCCTGATATTTCCTGTACAGACATAAGAGTGGTGTTGACCTTCTTATCTAACTGTTGGCAAGAAAGCATATCTGCAAAAAATGTTGACTCTTTCTTAGATTTGGTTTCTTGGGTCTGGATAAGGCAGTGAATCACCATGGGTATCTTTTTTTAACTTTAGGCCTTGAGAACAGCTCACATCAGACAGAAGCCTTCATTTGACTTCACTGTCTGTGCCGTACAGACAGAAGGAGTTCATTACATACCAGTGCGAGGCAGGGTGCATGTTTGCTTTCTATAAATACTCCTGTGGCATATAGATGACTGATGAATTACAAATATTCGATCCAGTCAGAGCAACAGTCCACTGCAGTCATGCGAAAAAGCAATGCAGCTGTTTTTGCAATGACTGCTGGTGACACCATGGACGGAATACTGAACAAGTCTGCCGGGAGCAGGCACAGGGGCCCAAAGTGGCAGCCCCCCCTGCTCTTCACCTACAAAATGTCACTTAAAGAGACACATAATGACAACAAATACACTAAAATCAAATGACTACAAAGATACAGAAAAGGGCTACAAAGAGAAGCAAAAGGAGTACAAAAATGGGCCAAACAACCACAGACAACAACAGCAATGACACAAAACCACTTTAAAGAGACACAAAATTACATACGGGAGACACAAAACCACAGAGAGATGCATAGCAACTATGACAAAAAGAAGCTAAAGATCAATAAAGACGGTGTCTCACTCTGATGGAGGAAAGCCTTTTGCATGTCTGTGCCCAGAGACCCATTGTCTCACAATCCGCCCATGGGTGCCACACGCTATAAAATGCTGTGTGCAGAACAGTCAGGGGTGTTGTCTTTAAGAATTGAACTCTCTATAGTGTGGTCTAAAGAAGATTTCATAAATTATGTTGAAATAAAATGATAATGAAAAACAATAAATCTTCGAATGTTGTACTCGGTTGTCAGCATGTAATGATGGAATTGGGTTGGGTTCACTGGATAATTAATTTTAAATTATTTTGATATTGAAGACGGCAGAGACTAAAGCATGGGCCACTGGGTGTGGTTGTTGTCAGTTACTATGTTTAATGCAAAGACAAATGTCCTGTCTTACTGGAAGGTGGAGAGTCGTGCTTGGGTGTAGGTGGCCTCTGAATCACCTTTTTAAGTGCAGGTTCAGTTGTATGTGATGTACTGAATGGGTTTAGGTTGTCGTAGATGCTGCAAGGTGTGGAAACAGGTCTGGCCTTTTTGTTGAGTCCTTTGTTGACGGTTGTTTTTGTTGTATTGCAGATCTTTGAAGGGGTGGTGAACCTGCTGGACAAGTTGCAGGCCTGGCATAGCACCCCTGGCAGCCCCGGGAACACCGAACTGAAGGAAATGGCTCAGATCGGCCTGCGAATCATCACCGGATATATCCAACAGCAGCACTCACAGGTCAGCTGCCCCTACAACTTGTCCTGTCCGTCACCCGGCCAGTACACCAAACATAACTGTGTCTTTCACAACCCAAACACCTGTGCGATTGAACTTTGCTGAACATAAATTTAAAGGGGTGTACAGTATTAATTTAACTTGATAAGGGAACTCAGATAAAGCCAGTTTAGAAATACCAGGCCTTCTACGGCTTTCTTTTCAAAGACATTGCAGTCATTCCTCTTAGGGAGTGTTCTGTATGAAAGGGCAGCTCCTCTCAGAGTTATGGCTGCTGCTGCTTTGCTGTAGGATTGTGGGATAAAGCAAGTGGTCATAAATAAACTGACCATCAAGCTTTCTATCACATACTGCTGCTTGTGCTCATTTCCAAGTAGCTCAGCTCCCCTTGTAGCCGCCATATTAGTGTAATTTGGAGGGAAAATACCTGCTTACTCTGCAATACTTGACAAAGACGTTCTCTCATAAGGGGCTTAGATCTCGAAAACGAAGTGAAAACCCATTACATGTACATGTTTACTAATCATATCTGTTTATGAGCTGTGTGTGTAACTGGTGACTTGCCTCCTGCCCGTCTTCAGGTGTGTGTGATGGCCTACGTGAAGCTCCACAGCCTTCTGCAGACAGTGCTGTGTCTGAGCTGGGAGGAGGTGTGCTTCCTGCTGGGGCAGCTGGGCGCCCCCCTGTGGCCAGGAGGTGTCATGGACAGCACCAACTGTGGACAAGCAGAGATTTTCTCCCAGCTCGTGCCCATCGTGCGCACGCTGCTCGACCAGCACGCTGACCCAGTCAACCTCCAGAACCTGCTCCCAAATCTGCCCATCACTAACGGCAGCACCACCTTCGCCCAGGATCTGAAGGCTTACTGTCACACTGTGGAGTGGCAGGGCTTTTACCAGCAACAGGTCAGTGTTTTGGCTGTGAATTTTAAAAATAGATGCCATTATCTTTTGTTTAGGGTGTCTGTAGAGCCTCCTCTCCAGTGTGTGGGATGATGAAGCAGGTATAATCAACCATCCTCTCTGAGATACTGCTGGCTCTGTTCTTTGTCACGTTAGTGTACATTCAGGATTTTCACAATCTTCCCTCGTGGTCTGACCGGTTACCTCCTGGTGGGTGGCTGAGGTATCAAGTATACATTTTTAGAACAGCAATCACAAGTTTAGAAATTAGAAAAAAACAACCCTAAACTCCCTAAAGTGCTTTCCAGCTGACCCTCAATGTATTTTAAGCAGAGACTGGTTAATGCTCAGACTTGCAACTGATGCCAGACACACTCAGCACGAGCTGAGAGGAGGATTTATCATCGCTCTGTGTGACAGTGCACGTTCATAAATCTGTTTTGTTTAAATTACTTTTGTATACAGATCCTGCAATACATTAGCCAGTGTGGCATAACTTTGGCTGCAGTGACAGTAATGAAACTTGGCCCAGACATATTTCCCAAGCATCTATGTTAAAGTGTATATGTGTTTGCACATATCTGTTTAAATAAATGCACAGGGGGTTCTATAGCTTCCTGTATGTTTATACAACTTCATGTTTTTAGCAGGAAGTGGTAAGGCAGGGGAAGGGAAAAAATATGAGTTTAAACAGTGAAGTAGTTGTAAAATTATCTCCTCTAATAAAATAAATAAATGAGGGGGAACTGTCCAATGAGGAAGTGTAGTTCCAGTCGTATTTCTCTTTTGTACAATAATAATCATCTAACATGCAGTTTTCTTTCTTTAGGAATAGTTATCATTTCTATTTTTTGAAATGGTCAAATTTTAACTTATGGGAAACTTGGTAGTGTAATGTATAATTATAAATTATATTTCTTATGTATTTTTTATTTCATTTTTTTCATTTTTTTCAGTTTAATTTCTTTTTTGAATATTTTTTTTATAATTTAAATTTTTAATGTAATTTGATGCATGTTTTCTTTGTTTTTTTTTTGTGTGTTTTTTTTTCCTTTTTTGAGTTGTATTTGACATTTTTGTACCTGAATGTGTGTATTATTGTCCGCCTTCTACCTCCAGGTGCAGCCCACCATGGAGCAGTACGCGCTGGACACGTTTGGGAGGAGCCATGACATCATGTCCAACTTCTGGAATTCCTGCTTCGATGACCTGATGAGCACGGCCCAAAAACGGGACAAAGAAAGATCAGACAGCAAGTCCAAGTTTCAGGTTGTGAAACGTTCAAGGTTCAACAACAACACTTTTACAGAAGTACTGATGAAAATGCATTACTGATCTGACTTTTGTGTCTGTGTTTGTGAAAGCAGGAAGTGATCCTGGACCCCTCCCAGAAGAGGGTCAGAAGTGAGAACAACAGGTACCTCAGCTGGCAGAAGCAGAGCTCCAGCCAGCAGGGGGTGGTGTGGCACCACTGGAGAGCTCTCCGCAGGCTTTTGACCAGCGAGAGAGGAGCATGGGCCAACAAGTATGACAACCTCTGACTATTAAGTTTTCATCTTTGTTAAAAAACATCAACAAAAAAAATTGTCTGAAACTATACTATCCTTTTACTCCTCCTCGTTGCCCAGAATGTTCTACATTTTTCTTCTGCCTTATTTTGCCAGAATCCAACCAGAGGTGAAACTGAAATTGTCCAATGCAGAGACATATTCGAAAATGCGTCTCAAACTTGTGCCCAACTACAACTATGATGCTCACAGCGAGGCCAGTGCCCTGAGGGACAACATGGGTATGTTAATGCATATAAACATTTGACATTTGCAAGATGAGATGAGATAAGATAGGATATTACTGTATTTGTCCCAAAACAGGGAAATCTACAGTGTTCCAGCAGCAAACTTTACAGCGAAAATAGAAAGCAGCATCAATAAAATAACAATAAATACAAAAAAAGCAATATTCACAAGAAATGTAAAAGTTTTAACAACTTACGCAACAAGCACTGAAGACGCTTTTTGTCTTTCATGATCTTCAGGAGCCGACAGCCCTCGTAGCTCTGAACCCCTCCCATTGGCTGTAGCAAAGGAAGCAAAAGTGAGCGACATGGAGGATGATCAGTTAGGAGACGAGGACCTCGTCTTTTTGGATAACAAGTGAGTCTCTAATTTGCAAAACTTTTGTGTCTACAGCTTACAGCAAGTCTATGGGCCATAAATACAAGGAAGACAGTTTAATCCCACCAAACCGCCCATTAAAATATGTTAAAAAGGCCTTGAATATGTAAAAGTTTAACTTTTTTCCCATGCTGTCAGGGTGGAGGGAGAAGACGAGAGCCAGAAAGAGAAACTGGTTCTGTCTGAAGACTGTGAGCTCATCACCATCGTGGCGGTGGTTCCAGGTCGTTTGGAGGTAACCACGCACCATCTGTACTTCTATGATGGCAGCAGTGAGAAAGAGGAGACGGAGGAAGGTAAGAATATGTGATTATGAACATCACATCTTCCTTTTTTTAACTGCACTTTTTAAGGGTCCTTGCAGAAATTTATAACGTCTGTTTCTGTAGGAATCGGGTTTGATTTCAAGAGACCTCTGTCTCAGCTCAGAGAAGTCCATCTGAGGCGCTACAACCTGCGACGATCTGCGCTGGAGCTGTTCTTCATAGACCAGGCTCATTACTTCATCAACTTCAGGAAGAAGGTGATGCTCAGGTCAAATTTAACTTATGAAATGTATGATTTTGAAATGATGGGGGTTAATATTTAATGTCTGCCCTCGCAGGTACGAAACAAAGTGTACTCCAGGATCCTGGGGCTGCGGCCTCCCAACCTGTTTTACTTCGGCTCTCGCTCCCCCCAAGAGCTGCTGAAGGCCTCTGGGCTTACACAGGTAATTACTTTACTCAAGGCTCTCTGTGAAGTGTTATTATGACTGAATTATGCTTTTTGTGTTGGACCAATCTGATGGCAATGTGTTAAACAGAAATGGGTATACAGAGAAATCTCCAACTTCGAGTACTTGATGCAACTGAACACCATTTCTGGACGCACTTACAACGACCTGTCGCAGTATCCTGTGGTGAGTACACTCCTTCTCCCCCAGTGTGCACTACTTTCATTTATGTATATATATTTTATTTTGAAAGAGTCATGTTGCGTGTTTCTCCTCAGTTCCCCTGGATCTTGTGTGACTATACCTCTCCCATTCTGGATCTGGAGGACCCGTCAGTTTTCAGAGACTTGTCCAAACCCATCGGTGTGGTCAACCCCCGCCATGCTCAGAATGTCAGAGAAAAGTAAGTGTGTATATAACAATAACATGATTTTGCAATGGTTATCAGTAACTAGAAAGCACCCAAAACATGGCGGAAGTGTGGTGCTTCAGTTAAGTCTGTTCTGTCACTAGGTATGAGAGCTTTGAGGACTCAACAGGCACCATTGACAAATTCCACTATGGCACACACTACTCTAACGCAGCAGGAGTCATGCACTACATGATCCGCATGGAGCCATTCACAACTCTGCATATCCAGCTGCAGAGTGGCAGGTGGGGGTGCTGACTGTTGCATTATTTCTCTTGAAATTTCCAACTGTCCTGTGGTCTCATGCTGTTATGCGTCATCATTGTTTAGGTTTGACTGCGCAGACAGACAGTTCCACTCGGTGGCAGCAGCCTGGCAGGCTCGCATGGAGAGTCCAGCTGACGTTAAAGAGCTCATCCCGGAGTTCTTTTACTTCCCAGAAGTCCTGCAGAACATGAACGGTGAGGACGCAAAGAAATCTGCTGTGTTTTGTTGTGAGATATTTATTTACAAGTATTTGAAAGAACCTTATGCA
>CAFUXE010000434.1:741729-753390 GCA_903364295.1 Serranus cabrilla | reverse complement strand
TCTTCAATTGCACAGGGGCGGGATGTGTGTGTGTGTGTGATTTTCTTCCCACATGTGGTGTAAGGCAGAAAACTCCTCAGACAAAGAAAAAAAGCCCTTCTTTCATTTTCTTGTTTTGCAAGTACCTAAGTTACATATGAACCCTGTGACTGGCTGAGACATAAGATAGTGTTTGTTTAGTTACACAGTGGCTGTGTTTTTTTATTTACTGTAGGTTACTCTTGGAGATGCCTGTGCCAGCGGCCAGCTCACTGAATCGGGGCAGTGTTGCAGTCTGTGTCCTGCAGGCTTCGGAGTGGAGGTAGAGTGTGGGAAAGAGGATACCAAGTGCACACCATGCCCACAGGGTAAGCAATTATAATCTAGTGTTACTGCACCAATGTAGAATATGTTTTACCTGCCTTATCATTATCTCTGTCGTCTGTTCAAGAGGCTGGAAGATTTAGATGGCACCAGCCTCATCACTGCCACTGATATTTGTGAGAGAAACACAGTTTAACCAGACTGACACTGATTTTGTTATCTGTTTCTTAGGAACATTTTCCTCATCTGAAGACCTCGGCCGCTGCCTTCCCTGTGCCAAGTGCCCGCGCAGTGTTCCCACAGCGGCCTCTTGCTCCGCCACTCAAGACACACAATGTGAATGTGACAACGGCTACTTCTTCTTGGCCAACCATGGCCTGTGTGCGCCTTGCTCCAAATGCACTCGTGGTGAGGGTGTCGTTCGGGAGTGTGGCCCACAGGGAGACACGCAGTGCCAGATCTGTGGCACGGGAACATTTTCTGAGGAGCGTATTAGTACCAAACCCTGCCAGACCTGCACCAAGTGCTCGGATAGCGAGGTGGAGATCCGACACTGCATGCCCAACTCTGACACACTGTGCATGGGTAAGTTGTAACGAAGTGTCAAAGAAAATACATTGGATTTTAAATAAAAATTCTGGTGACATTCTTTCACCGTTTTAGTTAATTACTCGTCTATTAATTTTTAAACTCTTTTCATGACTAGTTTCGAAAATGCATGTCTTCAGTATGAATGAACGGGTGTTGGGCAGAGTGCCACAGACACAGTAAAGAAATCGGAAAGTATCAAAAAAGGGACTAATGCATTATGTTTTTTCATGGGATTTTCCAGCCGTAGTGCCAGCTGTATCCCTTACAGATCTAATGCCATGCAAGGCAGCAATAGTAAAAGATAAAAAGATAAAAGAATGAGCTTAAGGGAGGGGGGTCAGGGAGTGGGAGGGCCTGTGAAAATACAAGGACATGTGGTCAACACCTGCATCCACACCTCATCTGAACACTCTGTAACACTGCGAGCTGAGAAACATGAGTAGTGAAAAAGAGCCCACTTAAGTGCTGTAATCCAATTGGTATGGGGCTGACAGGTCTTTAGGTTAACTGCCCCCGAGAACCTGAAGGCCAAGGGAGGCTGCTGACCCTGACAACGAGTCTGTCCGCTCCCAAATGGCCATACTCGCTCTCCAGGAGTAAGGTCATCTGTACACACTCTGGGTCCATATGTCATGACCCTTTGACCCCTGAGAGGTCAGCACAGTTCCGTGTAGTGTTTGATCCTAAAATAGGCAGACCGCAGGAGGGAGAACGAGGCTGGAAACAGGGGCAATGAAAGGTTTCAAAACCCCAGGGGACCAGGATGACTGAGGCTATCATTACATCAGGCGTGCAGGCTTCTGTGGAATTATTTCAGGCCCTAATTTATGCAACCCAAATGTGTTTCTGATGTGCATATGTGCAGATGCAGATGATCCTTCCCTGACACGTCTCTCCCTCTCTCAATCTTAACAGATAAGAAGCTGCACATTCTGTCTCGTCCTGCTCTGGGTGGGTCTGATGCTCCTCGATGGCCAGGTGTTGATGAAGAGGAGACCAGTCCGGCTCCTGGAACGCCCAAGTTTACCCCAGAGGACGAGGGACGCAGCAACAACATTCTGGCCTACGTGTCCGTTCTGGCTGCCGTGGTGCTGGGTCTGCTTCTCTATGTTGCTTATAAATGGTGAGTTTTCACTGGGAAAGATCCTGGTCCTTAAATGGATGTAATAAAGATTAGAAGATTGGCTCAAGATGAAGAATAGCTTACTGTGGGTAGCTTAACATTGACATTGTTTTCTTCTTCTCTTCTTAGCTGGAGATCCTGTAAACAGAAGAAGGCTCTTTCTAAGGCCCGTGCTGCAGAGTTGGGAGCGTCTCCAGAAGGAGAAAAGCTCCAAAGTGACAGCGGTGTTTTTCTGGACTCTCACAGCCTACAGGACAACCAGCCCAGCAAAGGTGCGGTAGACACAGTACAAAGCCATTTTCTCGTATGAACTCAGGACAGTGTCTGGAGAATCAGGTTCACACATTGTCCAGAGTTGCCCTTTCATACATGTAGCGTCCGATGCATTCTCAATTACTGGAAATAATGGTTTCGGCAGAAAATGCAGAAGGTGTTCTATGGGGAAGTCCAAGATAATTTCAGAAACTTTATGAAATTACCAATGATGTTGGACTTTGTAATATAAAGGATTGTATCAGAGAAAGGAAAAATTCAGCTCCTGACAGAGCACTGTTCTTCTGAAATGCACATTGTGAAGTATTTGCCCACTGGCAGTCAACAGTTTGTTTATTTAAGGGAAAACTTCATAGGGCACCTTGAGTTCCCACTGTTCCCTGCAAGAATAATCACACATTTCACGCTTTTGAAATGCTGAAATTGGTATTTCCAAAGAAAAAGTCTTGTTACACCTAGCACCTTTTTTTAAAAGTGCAAATATCCAACAGCTAAGCTAATTCTGTTTTTCGTTTTTCTCATAGGTACTAAGAGGGACAGCAAGCAGGACAACCGTATGTACGTCAACCTACCCCCCCACAGACAGGAAGAGGTGGAGCGCCTCCTGCAGGAGGGAGGGGGTCGGGGGTGGAGGCAGCTGGGTGCAGCGCTGGGGTTTGAGCCTGAACAGCTGGACCTGTTTGGGCGTGGAGAGGCCCCGGCTCACACGCTCCTCTCTAACTGGGCCCAGAAAGAAGGCTCCACTCTGGGACTGCTGTGCTCTGCACTGGCCCGCATTGAGAGGCCTGATGTGATTACAGCTCTTAACTGCCCCACACAGGGTGTTTCTTTGGTCTGAAGGCTCGTCAAACACACGTGTGACACTAACAGGCTCAAGTGAAGAACTTTTGTCTGAAATGACAAGGAAGGCACTCTGATATCAACAACTCTGTCACTGTTGGAGGCTGGGACTGATGGTTCTGATTACTTTGTTGGACACTTTAATTCATGTCACCATTTGATGTTATATGGGTCCAACTGTATGAAAGAATCTTCTGCTAAGGAGCAAATCACCACTTTCCCAGTGGAAATGAACACTGAATATACAGTATGTTGTCACCTCTCATTTCCACTACTGAAGAAACAACTTTTTCAACTCTGGTTAAGCCTCAACGCCCTGCTAATGGACCCTGCAGATCCTTGGTCATATTGGATTAGAACAGTGACTTCCACCAACACTACAAAAAGTACATTTCTAATGTTGTTTACATGCACAAAAATCCTGGTATTTGTTTAGTGACAGGAAACAGAATAATGTGTTTACACGTGTTGCACAAGTGTGATTATTCTAAAGACCACTGTTTACATGTTATTTGGACAGTAATCAGATTTATTCTCTGCCCCCTTTAAAAAAATATCAGCCTTCCACGTGCTGTTGTAAACAAATGCGGCTTAGATCATCAAACTTCTAGTTTAGTCAGCCTTGTTTTATGAATCACAACTTCAGCAACCTCCGGTATTATAGTTGATTTGTGCCAGAAGCAGACGGTTTCTTCCAACAACTGCTTTCCAACATGCAACTTTCCCTATTTGGGATCATTTTCATCTAGAAAGAGAAGAAAACTCCAAGAAACCCAATTGAGGTTTTACATGTCCAAGTGATCTACCTTCCTGATGATGCTTGCAGTTGTTACAAAGACTTTATCTGTGTAGATGGGAACTACTCACTAGATTGTTTAAGTTTGTTCTGTTGTTATTTTTCTCCTTCTTTCTCTGCTGGATTCACAACGTAGCCTTGGTATTTATTTACACTGAGGATATATTATGCACCAGTGATGTTTCAAATCTTATCAGAAGACATGAAAATGAAGCATTCTGTGAAATATAAAAAGCCTTTCTTAGCTCTTCCCAATAAACATCTATGATTGTAAATATCTTAAATATCAATTTGTTTTGACATGGCTTAAAGTACGATTGCTTATGAACTGTGGGAATATAAAGGAATCTATTCTCCTTACATTCATGACACACAGCTTCATTTTGTCACCTCAACTGCTCATATTAGAGACAGAGAAAAATCCAAAGACTCTGTTAACATCAATACGTGTGTCCAAGCTTCCATCTTGCTTTTGTATTTATTTAATCACAATTTCAAGGATAAATGAAACCTATGAGAACCCGGGACATCTGCAGTGTGCCAGTTACACTGTTTGATGACTTCAGATGGTTTGATATATTTTTAAACACCAGCCATGTATGTTTTTTTGTATATATTTCCTAATGGTATGCCTCAATGTGTTTTTGTAAGAGTTTTATTCATTTAATAAATAACTTTGATAAGTCAGTGCTCTTTTGTCATAACAGTATTATCTACACCGCAGTCTTTATTCTGTAGAACAGTGATTCTCCCTGTGGGTAAGCCCACATCTGCAGCTATATGTGATTATAGAGTAGCCCAATTAATTTTGAAAACAAAACATGAAATTTCAGTTTACAGTTATATTGAATAAATTATATATCCTCATATTGAGTCGTGTGTAACACCTGAATACTATGTTTGAAGAGGGCCTGAAAAGCAGTTAGCAAGCAAGCAGAGACACCGAAAAACGCTAACGGCTAAATGATAATAGGTGAAATAACTTAAACAAATGGGTAAACAGTTGACATAGCTTAAACTAATTATAAGTGAACTATGTCAAATTAATTAATAAATATAACGTTAAGTAATGGATAAATAGTTGAAATAGTAAACTAAAAGTATTGCTAAAATATTCAGGTAGCTAATAGTTAGCTAAAAGTAATGTAGCCTGTAGCTAACTGGCTGAAGTAACAGCTATAATAAAATGAATACATACATTTAAAATAGCTAAGACAAAAAGGTGGAAAGTGGTAGTTTAGTTGATAGGTGCGAGAATACAAATGACAATTTATTTTTTAACAGGCCTCTGTAGTTTGATACTTTTTTGTATTCTTGTGTCATACATCCCATCGGCCCTAGCAATTAGCAGTTTATTGTAAAATCCGGCATTGCATGTAATCTGGATAGGTTACATGACTTTTATATTTATAGCAACACCAAAAACTTGTTTTTCCACCAAATGGCAAAAACCTTTAATGTTCATAGAAATATGAAAATGACTGGAGCACAACCACAGTCTTATAGACATGCCTGTCACCTACAGTTAAATATAAAATCCACTTGATGAATTACACAGTGAGGAAGTTTTGACATATTTGGAATATACTACCCCTTATCAAGGGATTTAGCGTATAAGAACATTTCCTATCCAAAACCCTGAGGGAAATCAGTTAAGAGGTATTTAATAATTTGAGGGTGAAATGAAAATAATAGCTTCATCCAAAAATGTTTTGCAGGAAAGTTTCCTCTTTCTCTCTGAGGTACAATCTGATTTCTGTTCCCCCTCTGCTGTGCTCTGAAGTCTAATCTGTTAATGATCTCTTTGCATTCAGTTCTAAGTGGGAGCAGGCATCTTGCATGGCCTAGGGCAGTGTTACATGCCGTCACACACTCCAGACGGGACTGCTTAACTGCGGTCTGGAGCACACAGGCATGGGGCTGCGGAATGTGCATACACTGGAAGGGGGTTGGGATCGTGGAGAGAGGGGAAGCACAGCAGCGCCTCTCTCCACTCGTCACGGGTCTCCATATTTAGAGCCCACTGAACGTCTCTAATGAAGGCAGTCGATCACTTTGATTTCACTTTTTTTTTCTTCTTTATTTGAGACTCAGCAGCCACACAGATAACTTTTTTGTCATCTCAGTGAATTATTGGCCATTGCATCATTGTCTCATATTTAAATCCCTCCCTGTCACTGGATATAAAACATAACTTTTAATTTATTTATCATAGCTCTAAAATGCACAAACAATAACATTATGTATGTAAAAAAAAAAAAAAGAAGACCAGAAGGAAAAATTACACGTTTTACTGGGGCCAAACATCTGGCTCAACACTGTGCAAATGCACTGCAGTGGCATTCATGCCATGTGCTCCCTTTATTAGAGGAGAGAGCCAATCTAAAATGGGATTGGGTGTGCACTCAGCAGTTAATCACGTAACAGAGGTCAATCACATTTGCTTAGATCTGTTCGAGTGTTTTTAACTGACACCCAAGTGAACTGCACAGCGGGGAAACGTATATAATTTTACAAAAAGGTTTATTATCTTTTAAAATGTTTGTACACTCGGTATGACAATGTGCTTACACAATACTTACAGTAGAGTAGGGTGAAACTTACTTTGTACATAGAAAAATAATAATAAACAAAAACTGAAACATAAAAATCTCCCCCACCACTGAAATAAAATAGAGGGATGTGAGTCAGCGGGGTCCTAGGTTTGACAGATGTGGGAGCTGCATCAGGAGGGCTGAGCTGGTGAGGATGGGTGGGCTCCCTGTGCTCCCGGACCCTACTCTCCTGCGTACAGCTTTGGTAATTTTACATATTATTTACACTTTTAATCATGAAATGATAGTCCTTTTACAAAGTGTCTGCTTATTTAAACATTCCCAAAACTATTATTCAATATATTCACATATAAAGCAATGTACATATGTTGGAACTTTGTTTAATGCAATTTAATAGGCTGCAGCAAACCAGTAACCTAATGCTAATTAAACTACCTTGACAACTGTAAAAATTGTGGAAATTAATGAGTGATTAACAAGTTTGTGGAACAAGGCCGATCAAAGTGTCGTCTAACGAGGACTAACTGTGATATAAAAAAAAGAACCAGGACACACAAGATGTTCAGAAACTGTTAAAACTGCAATGCTACGACCTTCATTTTCAGTATTCCTGTTAGAAATGGAAACAGGGCAGAACAAGTTGGGAGAGGGACTGGACAGGAAATGGCTAAACAGCACATCAAACATAGCAATGAAACCCTGCTCCCGTTATTATACATAAATTCATAAAAGACATATTGATCACCTTGCCAACCTGCTGATTATTAGCTGATCCCTAAGTGTATTGTGAGTAAAAGCTCATCCCACTGAGGGCATATTACTTTAAGCAGGAGACATGGAAAACATAGGAATTTCCATAAGGATACCAGTCCGACCTCAGCCTACATCATGCATTCATAAAACAACAGAGGCTCCAAAGTCTTGTGGTTAAGAAGGCAGGGTTTGAGGAGTGGAAGCTTGGACCTCCACAGCCCAGTTAAAAGCAGCACCAGATACAGAGTCAGTGGCAGGGGGTTGAAGCGTGCACAAGAAAAAGGAAGTGGGAGGGGGGAAAGAAAGCACTGGACTGTTGTGTCATTGATCCGTTTTTAACAGTGGAAAGTAACAAAGAATCTCTGATAAATATGATACCAAAGCTGATACCGTTGACCGATCCTCATTCAGGGCTAGAAGAGTTTAAAAAGTGGAATTGAGGTGATCATCTCAGGAACATTTAAGAGCCACAAATGAAAAAAAATGCTTAAAATCATACAGTCAGTGAAAAAAAACATTAGTCTCTGTAGCACCCCGCAGCGTTGTCCTTTTAGAACACTGCACCTGGAGTTTTCGGGTCGTTCCATGACACTCGAGTCTCCGTCAGTCTCTAGTATGTGGCTCCTCCGTGATCCACGGGGCCTGGAGAGCTTCTTGGCCAGCAGTGCAATTCTTAGTCATAAATATGTGTAAGAAACTACTTCACGGCTCAGGCTGGCCAGTACATACATGGAGGAGTGAATGGAAAGGCAAATCTGTGCTTCTCCTGTGTTAGCCACAGGACAAGTGTAACATCTGTGGTCTCTGAGGCTAGTACACCTCTGTGTCCTCCTTGGGCCTGTACACAGAGCCAAATCTCTGCATGTACTTCTTGATGTACTCCTTGGTCTTGTGCTTCACATTCTCGTTACACTCAAGGTCCTCAGGATTATTGCAAGCTTTCAACTCCTTATTCATAACTCCGTGAGTTAGCTGGAAGAGATGAGGAAAGAGTTAGACACACAGTACATTACAATGCAAGCTGTGGTTGAATAGTTAATTCTCTTTTAGTGACTCTGCCCTTTGTAAGTTTAGACAATAAAATACAATCTCTAAATGAGTGAAGCCGAACAAGTCTTTCTGTTTATTGTGCCCATGTCCTCAGAGTCGCGGTATGTCCAAGTGGCACTGAGTGCAAACCACTCCCTGTATACACAACCCACAGACCCACCAGGAACCATGGAAAAAAAAAAGAATGCTGTCTTTGAAGAAACGCTGGTTGAAAAGAGCTTTTATAAAGGAATGAGTAAAACCGAGGAGAGAGATAATAGTTTACACGTACAATGTGTTTTTAGTCTCTTCCAGAGGCACAATACAAAAACATTTGGCTGGAAAAAGAAATCGTGGGAGCTCAACTATTTAGTTCTGGTTTGAGGGAAACTTTGAAAACCTTTTAAGTTAAGAGCTGACCGATACTTTCATTGTGCTCCAACCACGTAGAGGCAAAGGAAAAGTTTACAGCTTCTCTGCATTAATAGAAGTTCTAAGAGCATGTGTAAACATCTTAGTGCTGAACTTTACCTTTCTAGCCAGGTGTTTGAAATCTTCTGTGTTGCTGATGCGACCAAGTTTGCAGTCTGGTTTCCGATAAGGATTTAGACACTGGACAATGAACTGGGACATCTGACAAATATACACACACAAACAGAAAAAAAAACTTGTTAAACAGAGAATAATATGCAAAAACAAATGCAACTTGCATGGGTGTGGAGATGTGGTTTGGAACATTGAAACATCTGGAGTTAAATAACATTGCTGCGAACATTGTTTACAGAGACTCTGGCTCACCTCTTTGCGAAATGTCTCTTTACTCTTTTTAGCCAGCTCACTGGAAGTGTCTGCTTCAGCTGTCTTTGTAGAGAACTGTAACGACATAAAATCAGCCATGGATAAGAGGATTAAAATACTTAGTTGCAAACACTGAATTAGTCTCGCATTAAACCCTCGGCTTTACAAGTGTCACAAATTAACTCCCATCCAATTCTACTTTTGTCATCGGTTTGTGGGACTTTTTCTGAACATCCGGCTCAAATTTTTTTTACAACAATTATTAAAGCAAGATAATCGAGATTGAGGATTGTGCACTAACATTTAATTTTCTACACCCATCATTTAGTTGTTTTTTAGTTGAATTATATTTACAAAAGAAAATCCACTTTTCTCAAGTTAAATAAATGCATGATGTTCTTAAGGTTTATGAGTTAAATAATCATGATGTCAATATTGACCAAAACGCAATTGTGTTTTTTTTTTTGCCATAATGGAGCAGCCCTAGTAATACGATGCCATATTGACATAACCCAGCAGAATCATTTTCAACAATTAAAATCCCCACCTGTGCATTAGCTCAATCAAGCATGGCAACTGGCTGCAAAACAGTAGCTATCAAGGTCAGTGGAGCATCAAACAGCACCTGCTCACCAGCTACTTGACACAAAGCAGGGATATCCTGCCAGGATGCTGCCTCTCTGGCCCCAACCTTCAACAACAAAGGCAGGCAGGCAACAGCTGACTGCCTATACCCACAACAAAGTGGTAAGGATCAAAAGCAAGCAACGAGGATCCACACAAACACGGTGCCAGGGCCAGGGAAACTGTGAAATCGGACGCTTTACAAGTGCAGAGCATGTGCCATATTTTCAACTGCTGGAAAACACCAGTGTCTAAACACATGCGGGGAAATGGTCCATGACTTCTTAGCTGTTCTTGGCGGGAAACATTCCATAAAAAACATGCATCTCTCCATCTCAGTTTTTGATGCTTTTTTTCAATTCTGCAGCATCTTTTTTAAAGAAGAGACAAAAGGGACACTTGTGCAGTTAAACTATAACACAAGAAACCGCAAATAAATGAATGCTAGGTCTTCCAGATGGTTTCTATTATCCTCAAAGTCGGGATAAAAATGAAGAGGGAAAACAAACGAGGCAGAGGAAGAAGAGATGAGCTGAGCCAACCCTCCCCTTTACGGCCTTGAGGCTAAGGGACAGACAGCTGAGCAGGGGGTGGAGTGAGTGGAATTCTCTCCTCGAATCTTTGTCTCCATGTAGATTTTGATGAAGCCATTTTATGAGGAGGAGTCATCAGCGAGGCCATAAAACTGAATATGGTGTTGTGTTGAGGGTTTTTATTTTTTTCCCCCCTTGAGACACAGCTGAAAGTAATCACTAGTGCAGCATCTTCAATTACCCCAAGAAACAAACACTATAATCATGTTCTGCATTCATGCACACATTTTCTGGGAACCAAACGAAAAAGCGAAGAGGATTCTTCTTCATTGTCAAATGAGGAAGCACATTTTTCTGTTCGCTATGCAGCCACTATCTAAAAAAAAAAAACCGAAATGTCACTTTTACTTTTCACAGTACACTCCAAAAACAATCACCTCAAAGCTCACCTTGGAAGGATTCTCATCATAGGTGGGTGTTCCCAGGTCCATCTCAGATTCATGGTCCACACTAGTATTGTCACTACATCCATCCCAGGTTGGAGGGTCCCACTGTGTTTGCCTGATGCACAGAGCAACGTTAGGTCTGATAGAAATACAATGCATGGGGGTTCTAAAGGCAAACACACACACTTCAGACACACAGCAATACCTTGTAACAATATGGTAATAGTAGATCTTGCCCTCAGGGTCCCGGGCCACTTTCCAGTTTGGAGGTAGGACGATAGTTTTGGGTTTGGGGGGAGAGGGAGGAGGCAGGTCTATCACATTATTGGGTACAATCATTTCCTGAAGAGGAGAAGAAATGGAAATGAACATTAGCAGCAAATCCATGTAGCTTCACTTGAAAGGAGAAAAAACAGATTCACTTGAGCTACATTTTTGATGACTACTGTAGTTTAAAAGTAAGAAGGTCTTCAATAAGATTTTTATTTAAATATGGAACCCATTATGCATTTTCCTATATTTGTTCTATTTGAGTCACACCTCAAAATGCACTTTGTCATTATGAGACAGGACCAGCATATTGAAGCTCTTAGACGCTGCATGATTTAGATTTATACTTCCCCCTTGTGGCCAAACAGAGACAGAGGTTTCCTTTAAATTATAATAGTATAATACAGATTTCTGAAAATCTCAACGAACCTTAAAGGTGGAGACTTAAACTGCCTAATAAACTGCTGCGTCCTTTAAAATAATGACTCTATTATGTGTCCTAAATAAACATACCTTTCCTTAACTAATATCAACTTGATTTCCAGCTGTGAACAGATATGGTAATGATGGATGACATGATGGTTCAACAAATGCAGCTAAAACATCTACATCGCCCCCTGGTGGCTGGTTGCAGTATAAGTCATAAATTCTGCCCCCTCTATGAGTGACACAGGCTCAACTAAACATCATCATGCCCCATCGTCCTGTTTCTAGTGTTTGTGTGTGT
>CAFUXE010000434.1:712717-741697 GCA_903364295.1 Serranus cabrilla | reverse complement strand
GTGTGTGTGTGTGTGTGTGTGTGTGTGTGTATACCTGTTGCACAGTTTGGGATGTGACGATGGTGGTGACTGTGCCTCCTTGCTGCACCACCACTCCCTGCTGATGGCCAGGATACACAGGCTGGCCGTGCAGGTAGCTGGCTGTGGGTTCAGTGTACGCCTTCACAAACACAAAATCAAATGACATTAGAGGGTCACCATGAACATTCATCAGAAATCCATTACTTTGCATTGTGTTGCAGTATTCAATAATGATTCCAAACACATGATGGATTATGGGTTTGCAGATATCCGGATTGAAGATTTTGGATGTATCACCCAGCTCTATTGAAGTTCAACCTCACACATTTTTATTTGCTCCACCCTTTATATAAAATGGTTCCCCACACTAAGTACAGCAATATCATTAAAGTATATTAGCTCCAGGTAAAGAGCACCCTACCTGTATGACTGGAGTGTTAGCTTGTGGGTAGGCGGTGGGGATGCTGTATATGGTCTGGCATGGCTGACCCTGGTAATAGATGGCTGTCTGTGTCTGAGCCTGTGCTGGGGCTGTGGCGTACTGCTGTGCAGGCTGTGTCTGTACAGTCACTGCCTGCTGAGTAGTAGGATCCCAGAGAGTAGTGTAGCTCTGCTGGGGGGCCTGAGGCGCCGCCTGGGTGGGGACAGAGAGGACAGCGACGCCTGCGTCCTGAGGTGCTACAGTTGGCTGGGCATACTGTTGGGGGTTGCCAGCGGTGAGGTCGGTGGTGGTGATGTGCTGAGGAAGAGTAGCGACTGGAGTGGCCTGGGAGGTGGAGGATGGAGAGGACAGTCCGAGGTCTGAGATAAGTCGCTGGGGAGGTGTCTCTTCATAGTTCATGGTGGGCTCCACCGCAGGGGTAGGTAGCAGTACTTTGCCTGCATTGGGGTTGGAGGGATCTACAAATGTCTGAATGGGATATCCAGGAGGGTAGGTGATAAAGCCAGGGCTTGAAGCATAGGCCAGAGCAGGATCATACGCCAGAGTGTGAAGCTGCTGCTGCTGCTGCTGCTGTTGTTGAAGCTGTTGTTGTTTCTGGGCTTCCCGCTGAGCAACCTCTTGCTCAAACAGCTTCCTGCGCTCCTCTGTGGACAGCTTGTTACGCTCCTTGCCACCAGCTCCCCGTGACTTGTTGCTGTTAGAAGAGTCAAACCTTAAAAATCCAGAGAACAAGACCACAGTTGAATGCCAAAACTTGACTATTATTTACAGCTGTACAAAGAATACACTATGCTTAGGAAACAGTCTTCACAATGTTACCCGGTCACAAGAATTCTTACCGTTCCTCAGTGCGTCGGCTGCTCCTTTCGTAGGATGTGGGTGGTGAGGTGGAGCGTCTCCTCCGCCTCTCTGTGCTGCGTTGTGGAGTTTTGTCAGAGACGCGATCCCGGTCACGGTCACGGTCCCGGTCACGGTCACGGTCCCGATCCCTGTCCCGATCTCTGTCTCTGTCTCTGTCCCTATCCCTCTCCCAGTCCCGATCTCTGTCTCTGTCATATTCTCGGTCTCTGTCACGTTCCCTCTCCTTATCACGCTCCCTTTCACGTTCTCGGCTGCCAGAAGGGGTGCGTGGCGTCAAAGCTGTGTCTCGATCTCGACTGCGATCTGTGAGCAAACGAAGTTAGCCAAAATCGTACTGAAACAAAATCTAGGTAAAAAATAAAAATGAAACAGCATTTGACTAAACTTACCATTTGCTTCTTTTTCCACCTGACTCTTTTTTGGTATTCTGTACACCTCCTGAAAGGACAAGCACAATTTTGACTTCAAGTGTAGAATACAATCGTATACAAACACACTGTATTTCTATGCATGCTTTCGGATGTCTGCCTTCGAAAGTGAATCTGTTTGAGCTCACCTTCAGATCCTTCCAGGTGTCCAGAAGCCTGGCAGCCATGCCGCTAATGTCCAAAGCATTGAGTTGGGGCTCCTGACTCCTTTCACTCTCCACATCTGAGACACCTTCCTCTTCATCCTGAGAAGGAGTTCCTATCCCTGATGGGTCCACTGTGGCTGCTATGACCTCAGAGGGCATACTGACCTCAGGGGTCTCAGAGCTAGGGGCAGCATCAGCAGTAGATTCACCAGGTTGCGCCTCACTGGCAGGAGGCTGCTTCTCAGCCTCTTGTGTCTCTGCCTGGGTCTCCATATTCTCTGAGGGCAGCTCAGGTGGAAGATCAGCAACATCTGTTTGGTTGGGTTGACTCTCTGGCTCCTCAACTTCAACAGTGGCCTGCTCTCCTTCCACTTCAGCCTTCTCCGTCACTACCGGACTGATCTGCTCCTCCCCACTCTTCTGTTCTTCACTAGGCTTTTTTGGACCCTCATGTTCATCACTATGACTCTCACTTGTCTCATCTTTCATCTCCATTTGCAAATCCAACTCCATTTTTTCTTGTACCTCTTGTGCCTCTTGCACCTCCTCAGTTTGGGGTTGGTGCTGACTGCTTGAACTCATCTCCGTCTCTTCCTCTGTCTCCGCTTTGACCTGACCCTCCTCCTCTTTCACAGACTCTTTCGTTGGATCTGCAGTTTCACTAACTGGCACTGCCTTTAATGGTTTGCCATCAGGAAGTCCTGCTTGCGAGGATTCATCTTCTTCCTCGTCATCGTCCTCCTCCTCTTCCTCCTTCCCATCAGATGCTTTGCTAGCATCAGAGAGAGCGCTGTCCAGACTGTTTTCACTGATGATTTTAAGGCGGCGGTACACAGCAGGTTTGGAGGTGTCAGCATCCAATTCTGGTCCCAGTTTGGTGGAGGAACCATCAGGAGTGTTGAGGGGTGTTTGAGCACGGGAGGTGTTCTCACTAGAGTAGCCATCCATCTCAGTAGGGTGTGGGAGAATTTTTGTCTGGGCCCATCGCTGGATGAAGGTCAGGACTCTGCTCTCCTCCAACATGTTCTTAGTAGAGATAGGCAGCACAGCCAAACTCTTCATAATCTGTCAACAGAATCATATACCTGTTAGCAAAGTGTTTTGTATATGACTTATTCTGGTGATTTCAACATTCACTGTTACCTCAGCAGATTATCAACATTATAATTGTTTTAATGCAAAGTCAATGACATGTGTCACCTCTAACTGCAGTTTGATGTTATTGGCACTATTGCCTTTGGCTTCAGACAGCTCCACCATGAAGATCCACAGCAAAGACAATCCATGATGGTCCAGGAACTGCTTCAGGCAGGACTGATTCTGAGTATCCTGTACAACACAAACATATCACATTACAAAATGCATGCAACAAATATTCACAGAACAAAAAAGGCATCAACATTTCAGGTCATACTTGTATGAGCTTGAGACAGGTGAGTTTCTGCTCCATAGTTTCCACTCGGACCATTAGTCTGCACAGCGACACCACTTGCTTCTTATCATACAGGCCTTCTCCATTCTCCAATAACACCTCCAGCTCCTCATCAACCTGAGGAAGGACAAGGGACAACATAACACATTGAACTTTATTTTTACTGCGACCTACACTTAATCGAATACCGTACACGGGTAGGATCTTTTATGCTCCAACTGGGAAACTTTTTTCATTCGTAAATATATGCACTCCTGAATTTGATGCCTTATCTTTTTATTTACATTTACACTGGATGGACTTGGAGACATAAAGAACTGACCGTGGTGAGAGCACTCTTTCGACTGCGGTCTTTCTTCATCTTCCCCCCAGCTGCCCGAACACTAACTCTGTTCTCCCCACCCAGGAAGCCTCTGCAGCTGGTTGCTCCACAGAAGCATTTCTGTGCTTCTTTGCTGTAGAAAAACATTAAACAATTGATGAACACATCTATGTGAACATCATACATGATCACAATATAAGACACACAAGTATTTTCAGGCATACAACACAAACAGACAGCACAGAATAAAAGTGTCAAGAAAAATAATAATAATATATTTTTTAAAAGTACCCATATCTCTGAAACTGGTAATCAAATGTCAGTTCAGTTCCTGCAGTGACAGCCTTAGAGGTAAAGAACCCAACTCTAAGCTGGCCGTTGACAGTCCACTGGAATGGAAAAAAACCCATCATCAGGTAAGTCAGTGTTCACTAAGATAATCTAAAATAGTACTATTTTGTTGCCACTGTACCTTTTGGGTCTCACAGTTGGGCTCGCAGCTATGGTTCATAAACCGAGAGCAATTACCCTTCAGTGTTGCATCAATGATCTGAGGAGACACAATGCAATGTCAACTATTTCTACCATTTCACATGAATCATTAAACCAGTTTAAATATTGACATTAAATACAATGAGTCATATCATCACTTACCTCATTATTCTTTAGAGACATGAAGTAGTAGTGGATGTTCTTATTGCGAGCATATTCTTTCACCCTTGTTTTGAACTCCTTGTGGTCCAAAACTTCCCCGCAATATTCCAGTACAAATGTGTTTCTAAGATGAAAATGAAAATACAACACAATAGAGTATGTAGCCCCACAATAACTGCTGATTTTGTGAATCTTTAATGATAAATGCTGAAAACATATGAAAAAATGTTATATGGAAAGATTAAGAGTCTTACGAAGCCAAGTCTCTAGCTGCCCGTAGACCCCAGCCTTTGTCTTCTGTGAGGATAACCTCAAAGTCAGCATGTTGTTTCATCTGAAAGCGCCGATTCGAGCAATAGGCTCCATTCAGGCACCGTGATGAGCTGAAAAAAACAATTAATTATATATATAGTTCAGGGCTGTGTAAAGAGGCTTCTATACTAATTTCATGATACAACCTGGCAAACTAATTTTCCACGGGTGTTTCTTTTTCTTTGCTTTTTTCCAGGCTTTCCTAACCTATGAAGCCTGCAAATATTTATAAAAAAGGTGCATTCTTGCATGTTGTCACAGCTTTCTCTGTAACATTCAACTTACCACTCGATCATAAGCAGCCGGTTCAAACAGTCTTCCCCGCATGCTAACACTCCCCTTGAACGCTCCTCTCTCAGCAGCACTGGGCATTCACATTGCATTCTCTTAATGTCTCGATGAGATTTACTCTTCTTTCTGAAAAAAACAAATTAGAAAGGGATCAAGGATCAAGCTTAAAAGCACTTAAATGTTTGATTATGAGTTTAACCTTTATGCAAAGTCATTTATTCTGTTAATCGTCAACTTACCTCTCAGTCAGATACAGGTTTTCTTCAATCAAGTCAAAGTAAGGGGGCATCTTCCTTGACTTGGCAAAGTCCTTCCATTTATTGGCATCTTGAAAGTCTCGCAATTTGAGTGATGGACGCTGCATCTCAGCTTTGACAGGAGTTTCCTTAGAGATATCAGAATCTCCTTGACGCTCCCTCTTGCCTGCAGGCCCAGCTTCTGCCTCATTGTCTGAATCGGACTCGATCTCTGGCCGCCTTTTCTTGGGAGGGCCCCGGCCTCTGTGGGGTCTGAAATTGTCTTCTCTAGGGGGGTCAGGCACAGTGTGACCCCTGCTGTTGCTGCTTATTTCATGCCCTTGAACAAAGCTTGAAGACCCAAGAGTGTTAAGTCCACTGCATTCAACAGCTTTTTTACTGAGATCAGATAGTTTATCCCCATTGTAGTCATCGTGGTCGTTAGTCAAGGAGTCAGGATGGATTTCACCTGCAAAGTCCTGATAATGTTCATGCACATGGAGGTAGGGTTGTCTGCTCATCTGTGTATTGGGGGGTTGGTGGTTCCAGGTAGCATTACTCAGCCTGTGGTCCTGTCTCTGAGGAGAGTGTTCAGTCAGTTTAGTGTTTGGTAGTTGTGGCCCATGACTGCTATCAGGCTGCTGGTATGTACTGCTGGGCTGTTCTGCTTGCGAAAAATCCCAACCCAGGCTAAATCCATTCTGGTCATTGATATTGTCTGCACTGGAGAAATCATCTGGTTGGTATTGGGAGAATACCTTGTCACCTCTGCTGTTTACATTTTGCTGTTTATGCCCTTGCTCACACTGTCTGGAATTATCAAGGCTGTGGGCAGGATCTGCAGCACCTCCATGTGCACTGATATGTCCGGCCAGGGAAGGCTGCCCGCTGCTGGAGCCAGAGCCCTCCGAGTGACTGGTACTATCAATCATATTACTCTGGGACTGACACAAGTTGCTATGAGATAACTCATTAACACCAGCACATGGACCACTGGTCTCCACAAATGCGGAAAGATTTGCCTGGCTTTGTTGTGGGCCTTGATTTGGGACTTTGTCAATATTCACATTATGCAGTTCTGAACTATTCAGTAGACTGTTTGTGGAAGCTCCTGTGCCCTGTGTATCCATTGTAAGGGAAGAATTCTTTGGCACCACCACCACAGAGTGCAGTCGTTTTATAGCTTCGCCGCAATCGGAGTCATACTCCGAGTTGTCACTATCACTGACCTCACTCTGTCCTCCTAATGCATCATGATTAAGTAAAGCTCTCTTACTCAATTTGCTCTTGTTGGTGCTGCCCTTGGATTTTTCTTCATGATCCTCACCATTCCAACTCTGGATATCTGCAGCTTTGTCGATCTGTGGTCTATCATGTGCGTGCAGAAGCTCCTCTTTGTTTGCTTTTTGAGAAACACTTAGTTTTAAGTCACAGTGGTCAATGCTGGTGCTGGCTTCTGAAGGCTCACTTTGGTCTTTAAATGTATCGGTCATGGATGTGCTGTCTGAGCCAGCTTCCTGCTTATAGAGCTCAGTCTGCTTAACCAGTTTGGAATGTGTTTCAGCTTCTTGCTGTATAATATCTTTAATATCAGGGTCTTGTTGGCTATTTTCTTTAGAAAACTCAATTTTTTTGACAGAGATCACTTTTTTAACAGTAGGCTTACTCTCTGCAAAAACTGTCCTCTGTGAATTATCACTCTCTGAGGTGTCCTGCCCAACAATATCCCATCTGGACTTTTTGGTAGTACTACTGCTCTTTTTAACAATATCCATATTTTGCTGTTCATGTACCAGCTGATCCTCAGATTCAAAACATGAGGGATCAGATTTGAGCAGCAAACTTGTGCCCGACGGTTGGTCAATTGTCACAACTTTAAAGACCTCTGGTTTAGTGTTCTGCTGGACATCAATGGTGACAAGTGTGTCTGTTGTATCAAGTAAGGAATTTTGCCCTGGTGAAGAGTCAAGAACGTTGTTGTCTTGGTTGCACATTAAACTATCTTTACTACTGCATGAATTTAAGACAGCTGCATTTGAGTTCCCGTGTGGTTGATTTTTAGAAGGAAGGCTACCCTCAAAATCAGTCAAGTTTTCCAAGGTAGCATATGCATGCTTTAGGCTTTCACTTGAGGTTATAGCAGAGGTCTCAACTTCAAGACCTGAATTTGTTTCTTTTGATATGTTCGATGAGGATTCTTGCACGATTATATCAGTGAAGTTATCTTTAGAAGCCTGACTACTATTTTCATTTGGACCTTTTTGAGAATCATATTTTTCTTTTTCACTTTGTGAACATATTTCTGTGGTGTTGGCACATGATGGTGCTTTGCCGGGGCTGTGAAATATGTCATTTGATTGTCTATCATGTCCACTGGTTTTCACAGAAGATCTAGAAGGGGTCATCTGCCTTGAGTCTGGTCTACTGGTTTTCTTTTCGGTTTTTTCCTCCAAGGGAGAGCTTTTGTCAGAGGCCTGTGATTTTCCCTTATGATCTGCCTCAGAGTCACTTGAGTTGCTTTTTTGTCGTTTTTCATATGTTTGAGAGTGAGTGTGCGTACTGGAAGAAGAGGATTTACTGTTTGTCTCTGACTTGTAATGGGAGCTAGATTTACGGTAACTGGAGTCCAGATCAGGAGAGCACTTGCGTTGTGAATCAGAGTCTGACAGTCGCTTTGAAGTCCTTTCAGACTTTTGTGTTCTTTTATCCAACTCTGAAGAGTGAGGAGAATCTGCCGATTTTGAGGCTTTCTCAGATTTGGAGTAGGAAGATGATTTCGAATCTTTATGTGAGCTTGAATGGGCAGACGATCTACTGGAGTCACTTGTCCTTGTTCTTGTCTTCCTGTGATCATCCTCAGAGTCTGAACTGTCCCGAGTCCTGTCAGTGCGAGAGCGAGAACGTCTTCTCTCTCTGCGTGGAGAACTCCTGTGTGATCTCCGATCAGAATCATGATAGTATGACCTTTCGGAGCGTGATCCTCTGTCGCCTCGGGATCTCTCTGATCTGGAGTGAGATGAGCTGGTACGAGACCCTCTTGATCTAGATCGTGATCGAGACCTTGTTCTTCTGCGATCTTTGTCTGATCGAGATGAGCGTGAGGATGTGTGTCTAGAATCACGGTCTGATTTAGAGTTCTCTGACCGTTTTGAGGAACATTTTTCCTTTTCTTTTTCCTCCACATGTGAACTTGAGGAAGACTTTTTTGCCTCTTTGCTTCTGCTGTCAGAGTTTGTTTTACTTTTGGAGTCAACTGATTTACGACTAGATAACAACTGGCCTGAATCTCCATCAGATTCTGAGCCAGGGAGAGCACTACCAGATTGGGACCTGGTTTTCCTTTTGTCTACCTTACTATCCTGCTCAGCACTACTGGAACTCTCACCATCTTTTCCTGAGGAAGCAGCTGGCTTCTTGAGGCTTGGGGTTACCCTAGTCTCAGAGGCTTCAATGAGAGAATTCTCAGAGGGGCAGACACTGACGACATCCTGAGACTGGGGTGTTGGAAAATCAGTTACACTTGTTGGTTTATGCAGAACCTGCGATTCAGGAGAGCACGGCTCTTCTGCCACAACTGATGTTGGTTTCTCTTCAGTCACAGAGACGCTGAGAATTTGCTTCTTGAAATGCATCTTAGCTAAGCCGGATTTCAGTTTAGTGGCTGAGGGGACTGGTGTTTGAGAAGGTGTCTCTGCTATCGATGTCTGCACAACTTGTGTCTGGTTTTTCTCTGTTTTGCTGTCTGTAGTCTGTCCTGCTTTGTCTGAGGGTGACGGTGACAAGGCAGCGTTTGGCTCAGCGACAGACTTTTCAGGAGTGGAAGGGATAAAGAACGAGCTCTGCAGTGGCTTCTTGGTCTGTGCGAAGCTGAAGGACACTTTCTGACGACCCTGATCCTCTAGGTTGACCTTCATCTTGGTCCCTTTAGGCAAGAGATGGTTGGATAGCATGACTCTGGGAGACAGGCTTTTGATTAGAGCTGCCTTGGATAGGCCCTCCACCTTCACCTACAATAAAAGAGAGACCACTTGTAACTTGCATTTTTTTTAAACCGTGAAATTAGATATGGGGTTATTAACTTTGTTTTGCTAAGACTTACCGAGGCACCACTCCCCTCCTCTCTGTTGTCACATAAGAGCATCATGGGAGCAAAAAAGGAAAAGAAAGGAAAGGAAAGACAGAAACAATTAATACTGTTCACACAGCACAACAACTTTAAGATGATCAGAAGGGATATGAGAAAACAAAATTCTCAATGTACCCCATAAGGGATGTGAACATATCCCTGACCATATTGCATGTGCTCCTAATTGTTAATGACTTCGATGCACAACACCTGCTGCCTAATTTACAACAGTGTTTGCTTTACTCTTTCCACCGTCTGCTCCTGTAAATCTGATTTCCCAAATCTTGAATATATACCATTATTAAGAATATTTAAGATTTGTAATAAAGTATTATAGAATGTGTCTTGGCTACATGCTCAACTTGGTGCAGTGGTAAACAGACAGTGACTGAAAGTAATGTATTTGAATGGCAGGTAAATGACAGGAAGCACTTCTGTGGTTCACTGGCCTATTGATTGCACACATACTGGATTACGCCAAACTTTACAAGGAAAACAAACCTAGCTGAAAGGCAGGAGTAGGTGGCCATAGTACCTCGAGTAAAAATAAAATAAGTGTGTTATTTGTTTTAACAGAATTACAGGGTTTTTTCATTATAAGTTTTATGTCATCCAATGATGGTGGTAAAAAACGTACTCTCTTTGGAAATGTATCATTATTACAGGGTTTTTCTACTCAACAGTAAGTATGTTAATGTTGCATGGTGTCAATGGTATTTAATATTCCATCCACCAAACAGGCCAAATGCTTAACTTCTGGGAAAAAATGATGAAAAAAAAAAAACCTCAGCTTATAATAGAGTAATGTATTAGAGGCCCAACAGGATACCAGTAAAACCCATATTTAACCTAACCCAACCTAGATTGTATTGATTTTTGTTAAGAAATAGCCTCTGCACTAACCATTTTAGAGGTGGGTTCTCTAATGCCCAAGAACCAACTTGGGTTCTAAAGACAGTGCCTTGGTCAAAAGCATGAGCACATTGGTGTAGAAGAAAACTGATGCACCCATAGGAAATCCATGCAAACACAAAAAGAGCATGCAAGCTCAAACAGGATGACCAGGATTGTGATTCAACCCCAGGATCTGTCTGTTATTGCAAGGCTATGGTGCTAAACAATGTGCCCCCACGCAGATAAAAGCAATGATATACCTTTGTTAAGTATAAAATATCTGTCTAATGAACCAGGTTCTACAAACAATTCCAAAAAAACAAAACAAGTAGTTGTAAATATTTTTGCAATTGCAATATGATCACATTATTGGAGGGAATACTCCACTGATGATCATGTATGGTTGTACCAAACAAAGACTTTTTTTCTGTGTCTGTGGAATAGGATTTGTATGACTGGACAGTTCAGCAGTACCAAGAAAGTTTATTCGGAATAGTATATTTATACATATGTTGCATTTAACAAATATTGCACGACCTACTATTTGGATACTGCACAAGTCAATGTTGTCAATTACAAGAAAAAAAAATCTGATTAATTCTCCAGCCGTCGTAGACTAGCTTACAGAACATACTTTAAATGTCAAATCTTTTCATATCCTACTTGAATTTGTAAATCCATTATTTTCAGACATAAATATGGAAAGGGTTAGGCTAAGTGTACATGACCAAAACTCATAATTCACTTTTTCCACATAATACAACACCACCGATAAAGCAAGTAAATCAACTGTGGCTGCTATGAACAGGGGGAGCTTCAATGCCTCAATTGATCTTTTTTCAAAGCATAGACCGTATAAAAAAATTAATCATTTGTGTGACAGGAAGGGGTCGATCTATCTATTTTTAGTTCCATGCAATTGAGGTTTACTGACAGAAAATAGTGTGTGTTTGATCACTCATTAAAGAGAACAATGAAAACAACCAAAAAACATCCCAAAAAGCAAAGAAATACAAAGATATACGTATTATTCAGCAGTTAGGAAAAGTTAATAATCGGGTTTGTGCTCCTCCTTTTGTTCTATTTCAGTGTGTGTGTTCCTTGGAGTAGGCTCGATATGGGTGCTGGGCAACAATTGGGTCATTTAATGCTTTGGGATTACATTTTTTTTTTTTACCTTTTTTCTCTGTAACCTTCAAAATGAAACAATTCTGTAGTGACAGTCTGGTGTATAGAAAGGCTGTAACAAGCATCTTACAATGAAGTGATTAACGGACTGAGTCTACTAGCCAAAGAACTTTACCTTTTTAGCTTAATGATGCAAAACATTTTAGACTAAATATAGGAATTTTACTGCTACTGTAATGCAGATGTGTTCCATGCTTTAAGCCAATAAACAAACTGTGAGCATGACTGAATGTCCAGTAGCAAACATTGTGGTCATCCATTGTTTACGTTGACACACATTTGCAAAAACATTTATTCCTCTAAAAAGAGTTCTCCTATCTTAATGATAATGTTATTTTGTTCATGCTTGATAATTAAATATTTACACTTTAGTTAGAGTTGTTTCTTCCATTTCATATTACCGTCACAGGCACTAATATACTGGAGGCTGTATGTGTGGGTACACTAAATAAAACACAGCTTAGCTTTTCGCTATCAAGTCGAAAATAACAACATAAATGGATAAAAGCATGTGAAGACAACATGGTATTAGATTTCTAAATTAAAAAAAGAGCCCAAAACATTTTGCAGAATGTAGTCTTGTAGTTTAATTGTCATAACTATCAGTGCATGAATAATGACAAGGCCTTAGACTGAGGATGACCTTGACATCAAAACGTTAGGTGCCAGAAATATCTGCACAGACAGAACATTATGGAAACCATACTAAAATTGTTTTTAATTTCATAGTAAACTACTTTAGACAGATCATACACTGTAGATTGCATTTTGTGCTGTCTAATACCTGATCTCTGACTTGAGTTGAGTGTCCATTGAGAAACTCGTCTAGGATTAGTAGGCCTGAAGCGGCTGCTGGCCAAGAATAATCCAAATCAGAGAAATGAGCCCTCCAAAGTGACGCCACACCTGACAAAAAGAAAAATAGGGTTGCAATGAACTTAGTTTGTTTTGTCCACAACAGCTTATAGCTACTCTGTCATGATTCTTTATTTTATAACTGAGACATTATCAAATAGAGAAAATAAACTTTTAAAGTGGTTGCAGCTTGTGCAAAACACTGTTTATATGCACACTATGTCAAAAAAAAAAAATGGGTGTCACATGCTTTCAACCGTTGAGTATTAACAACTTCTGCAAGCTCCCTTCCTGAGATTCCTGTTATCGTTGCAATGTGGCAGAGATACCAGTTGCACGTTGTAATATCAGTGTCTGTTTTGGGACAATATTTCCCCCTTTTTCTCAGTATGTTGGTCTGTTATCCTCTACTACTGTCGCTTTACTTGCATCACAGAAACAACAAAAGTAAAGAGTTACATTCACCTCTGGTTTATAAATAGTACTGATGGTCGAAGATGGAAAACATGGATGCAGGGCGAGCAAATAACATGCATCTCATTATTATTAGACATGTGAAACGCAAACAAATGTCCTATAGAAAACCAAGGCTGTATGTACAATAGGATTTATGTGACGGACACACCAACACACTTGTGAAAACAGACGGTGAAGGGTTTGAAGCAAAATGGGAAACTAACTACAGCATGGCCTGTGCGGGATGCAGCCAAAACATGGCCTTTAAAGAGGATGGTTCTGAACACTATGAAAACGAGTAGAGGATGTTTAACTAACCACCAATTTAGTGAAATATTTTATCAGTATTGTCTTACTAGTCATACTACACCATATATACAAGTAGTAAGCAAGCACGTAAGTTGACATGAGCTTAGCTATTCGGCCGTGGAGCTGGTTTACCTACAATATCACAACCAGCTAAATTAGCTTGGGTAAGCTAACCCTAACAGAGAGCTTTCGTGTGCCATCTTTAAAGATAGCGTTAGCTCCTGTTGTGCTGTGTCTAATCTGGTCTCACTGTTGATCAGCAAACCAATATATAATTGGGAATATTGTCAGTGTGTGTGTTTGACGGGATTTTCGGTTGCGGAGAGGGGGTAAACTACCATTTGTTTTATAAACGAAGACGACTAGCCGAGAAGCTCTACTAGCATCAAGAGCTAACTCTAGCTAGGCTAGTCAACTCTCACACTGTACTAGCAGCCACTAGGCTAACGTTTCTGCCATTGACTTCAGTTTTAGCTCTCGAGCTTTACTAAATTTGCAAAGTAAAAGTAACACACTTCTCGACTAGTGGGGAGCTCGTTACTTTTCTATTTGAACGAACGGACAGGAAGGGTTTATTTATACGTTTCCGTTTGAGGGTATAATGGACCCGTACAGTCGAGTATGTGCACCCGGCTTTACTAGCACGCTAGCTAGTGATGTTTTGTCTCACTTGTCTATATATTCAGATGGCTAAATTAACATAACGCTAGATAAAAAATCTCAGATCACAAGGTACTCACTTTACGAGGTGCTTAAGGTCACAAGGTTCCCCCATCTTCAAGATCACCGGTATTCGTCCCTTTGTAAAACATCAAGCAAGAATGTATGCCGACGTCAAATCCATACGGGGCTGTCGGAAATGATCGTCGGCTCGAGGCTCCGTTGCTGCGCCCCAGCTTCAGCCTGGGTGAATGTCGGTACTATCTAGCTAGCATGGGCTCACATAGTTAGCCAAGAGTTAAAAGGAGAGACCAAGAACACAAATGATCACGAAAAACAAGCCCCAGAAAATGCCTCGATTTGGCCAACCTGTAAATAACAAGAAGACCGACAAGCCGATCTGCTTGAAAGATTATAAACTTATCTTTTTGAATACCTTTTATTCCACACACCGATCCCCACAGTGTATCTTGTGCTGTGGCAGCTGTGTTCAACAACATCACATGATGTGGGGAAAATAGCTGGCGCGAACCCTGGAGCGCACTGCGGGCCCTTTGCGACTTACTGAATAAAATACTGTATAGATTGAGTTAAAAATCACGCTTATCTTAACTAAACGTTAGAAACGTAAACGTTAACGCTCTCCCTTTATCTCAACGTACTTAGGAAGAGAATATAGACAAAACTCTAAGCAAAGTCACAGCACGTTTCATGTACTGACATGATGGAAGTACCTTTGTATTTAATTTGTGTTCCTTCACACCATTATACTCTAAACATGGTGACTCGTGAATTGTAATTGTCCCTAGGTTATTCATGAAAAGGTCCCCTGGAGCTCTCAACACAGAAAATCAGCTCACTCTATTGAAAGCAGTATTTTCTTATGCTCAATTAATTATTTTTTTTGACCATGTCCTGCGACCGGACCTACACGGCCAGAGCCTACTTGTGTCAGCCGCCTTTTAGTGGAAGAGTTTGATATGGACTGAATATCATTACAAAATTCTAGTTTGCCGGAGTGGTGCATAAGGCACATAAACGATGTGTTGACTGGCTGTAGCCCGTTTGTGAAAAGTGCGAAAGCAGAAGTGTTTTGCATATTTATTGAAATATTTCCACGAAGCAAGTGTATTATTCAGAAATACTCAAGTACTTAATGAAAATACAATATAACAAACTCCGGTACAGTAGGTGGCGGTACGCACCCTTCTCGTTGGTTTTGCAGCCACTCAATACAGGTTAGGAGGACGAAGAAGAAGAAGACGGAAAAAGAAGAAGAAGAAGAAGAAGATACTGCGTCCACTTCGAGACAAGCGCGACCCGAAACCAAAGACAGTTTCTGTTGAATTCTAACTGAACTGGTCCAACTTATTCTCGATTTGTGAATCTTTACTTGTCAATTGTGTAAGTGTTGTCGTTGGTTAGGTCGCTATATTGTTTTTTATGTCAAGGATTCATTTGCATTGCCCTATGTCAGTGTCACATGAGCCAACGCTAACCCGAAGGCCTAGCTAGCAGGCTACATAGCTAAAGACTGCTAATATTGATGTTCTGCTTTGTTTGATCCTGGCAAGTGTCATCCTTCTAGCTTACGAACAGCGTAATAGCCGAGATATATTGCATGCAATGTTGTGGTAGTTTATCGATTATGAATGTGTTGTCACTACGCACTCATTGCGTTTGGAATGAAATGCCGGAGTTTTTAATAGCGACAAGATTGCTAACGCGATATGCGTCGAATGGTGTTGTGTGCTGTCGTTCTGGTTAGCTAAGTTGATGTAGCACTGTTTTTCAATGCCCTCATGGTGGATTTAACGTGGATGGATTGTGTGTCTTAGCTCAGTGTCACGCATATGATATGCCAAATGGTTGTTTAATCTAATTGACTAATTTGGATCTGAGCAGATGGCTAACCGTAGTCAGTTAGCGCTAATGTTAGCTACCGTGAGGTTGCGGTTCCACTGGCGATGTGCGGTACTGAATAATACGAAAGTTCGTATTACCTTTACATGTCAATAAGAGTTGGTATTTGTTGGGTTTGTGGTACAGGCCAATTGAGACCAACGTTTGTCATCAATTTTGCAATATGGCGCCGTTTCTGTTTTGAAGGGGGGACACTACCGCTATTGGATTATTGCCAGCTTCTGGAACTAACAGACTGCATCAGTGGTGTGGATTGCCAGACAATGCAATCCACAACAGTGTTTTTCTGCTATGAATGGGATGTTCTGGAACTACTGTTAGAGGAGTTGGAGCAAGGTGCCAATGTAGTAGAGTAATCTTTGAGTTACAATCAATATTGTATGTATAATTATAATGTTGGTTCAGTTGTCTTTTTTTTGTGCTTTTTGGCTTGGGGTTTCTGAGGGACGAATTTGGAGCCACTTTGGTTGAAATGTAGCTGGTGCGTATTTCCAGAATACAAATACTAGCTGATATTGACTTTGCTGCGTATTTGTCTCCGAATTGAAGAACTGCCTTTCACAGAGTCTGCATTTCAAGACTGACTTTATGATGGATCAACAAGGCCATCCCATTATGAAGGACCCTCAAATTGCATCTGGTGTTATTAATCACCTTGTTGGAATGATAGTTGGAAATATTTGGTGGAGGTAAAGTCTTGGACCTACAGTTGATGAGCAACACCCGGATTCAGCATTAATACTGGGAAAAGTTACTTGAATTAATGGCTATGGTGACTCCATGGGCACTTGCATTCAGAAACAATTACCCATTTCGGTCTATCAGCCTTCTGTCTTCTCAAGGCAACAGTTTTATCAGATATATTGTTTGGCTTTCATCACAGTTCATTTGCAACTTGACAACCTGTAAAAGTAAAGTTTTGGCTTCTATGCTGACTTAAATTAAAATTTAACTGAATTGTATGTGATTAAATTGAAAAGTCAACCTGTGGTGTAAATGATCAAAAAGGATTTTATGATGCCATATTTTCCTTTTTAAGTCAGTGTCAGACTGTATTTTTGAATGCACTGGTGAATAGTGTGCCATTGTACATATTTTACTCCATTAGCCTGGCAGATGTATAAAAAAGGTGCAGAAGCTGATATCGTGTTTTGGGACTTAGCACTCTTGAGTGTGAGCTACAGTATATGTTGAATTATGTTAACCTCACGAATTGGAATTTGTCCGTTTTAGAAGCGACTGTTGTGGACGTTAATCGTAATGGTGTCCCTTGTCTTTGATGCCGTTGTCTCACATTGTTTTTCCAGTTCAGTGGTGATATATTGGAATTCCAGGAAATTAAGACTGAGCTTGAGAAGCGCTGTTGGCAATAATGCTATTCTATACCCTTCTGTCCGCAGGTGCTGTTGTTTGTACTTCAGCATGGCGGTCGTCATCCGTTTACAGGGACTAAGAGTCACAGCAGGTTCTGAGGACATACGCAAGTTCTTCACTGGCCTCAAAATTCCAGACGGAGGGGTGCATATAATTGGTGGGGAGCGAGAGGAAGCTTTCATTATCTTTGCTTCCGATGAAGATGCAAGAAGAGCCATGACACGGTCAGGAGGTTACATTAAGGGCTCACCTGTTTCATTGCTTCTAAGTAGTAAAGCAGAGATGCAGAACATGCTTGAAAGAAGTACAAGAAACGCAGAGCTAGATCAAAAAAGACGACTTGAAGAGAATGCAAAACATGCTCGAAGATCTGTGGACCCTGAGGTGGGCAGGAGATCAGGCAGTAGATCTGATTATACCCCTCCCCCCCAGCACCAAAGGGCTTTAAACACTAATGGTGACCATGTGTATGTGTTTTTAGGCGGCATGCCCTTCTCTGTCACTGAAGCAGACGTTCGTGAATTTTTCAGTGGTTTACGTGTTAATGATATGATCTTATTGAAAAATTCACATGGTCAAAATAATGGAAAAGGTCTCGTCAAATTTGCAACAAGAGAGGATGCTAACGAAGCTCTGAAAAGGGACAGGCAATACATTGGGTCAAGGTATGTAGAGGTTTCCAAAACAACAGCAGATTATTGGCGTCGGACAACTGGTAATGTGTCAATGGATGGCAACATGGACAACCACTTTGAAAGGGACAGGTCACCTGTTCGCCATCAGAGGAATCCACATCATGCAAGGTCACCATCACCTTTGGCTCAGCGGCCCATTGCTCCTACCGATGAGGAATACTGCGTTTTGGTTGACAATCTGTCCTATGCAGTTGAAAAGGATCACATAAAAAGGCTTTTTCGTAATGCAAAGCTTGACAACGACCAGATCCTGCACTTACTTGGCACTGATGGCAGACGAACCAGATCTGCATTTGTGCTGTTCAAGAATCTGCGTGACTATTGTGATGCCTTAACCCCTGAAAAACGGCAATTTTTGAACCGATGGATTTCTACGCGGCCAATCTCAAGGGAGAAAATGGTCACCCTTCTCAGAGCTCAGAACACAGATGTCAGATCTCCTGGAAACTCTGAAATGTTACCGGAGAGGCCTCCATCTCACCCCAGTGATCCTTATGACTCAGAGAAAATGTGTCTGTTTGTGCGAAACCTACCATTTGATGTACGGAAAGTTGAGATCATTGACTTCTTCTTGGGGTTTAATGTCACAGAGGAAATGGTGTTTGTGCTGCGTGACCATCAAGGTGCTGGAATTGGAAAGGCTTTGGTTCTCTTCCGGTCTGAGGCAGAGGCTATGAGTGCCCTCTCTCTTAATGGACAAAGGTTTCTTGGGTCAGAAGTCACACTGAAATGCATTTCACGTTCTCAGATGCAGCAGTTAGGTGTTGAACCACCCATGGTGCGAGAGCAGATTGCGCAGGAGCCACTGCCAAGAGAGGAACGGTTCTCAGGCAGGAGAAGTGGGGCATCCTATCCTGGTGACACAGAGTACCCTGACTTTAGGATTTCTCGTGATAGTAATATACCAATGACTAATGTACAGGCTCCCATGCATGGAGGCTATGATTATGAGCCCCAAGCAGTAGGCCCTTACGCTCCACAAGAAAGAGGAAATGGATTTCGCGATGGCTTCAGTCACCCGGGGCGGCATCTTGATGGTCCCACCTGTGTACAGCTACTTAACTTACCATTCCAGATCAGAAATGAGGAAATCTATGACTTTTGCTATGGATATCGCATTATTCCCGGATCTGTCTCACTGCAGTATGAGCCTAGTGGAAAACCTAAAGGATCTGCAACTGCAATGTTTGAATCCCGTCAAGAGGCATTGACCGTAGTTCAGGAACTGAGTGGAAGACCAATAGGTCCAAGAAAAATACAGCTACTACTTGTGTGAAAGTGACATTGCTCATCATTGCGCCTAACATGGCCTAACAGTGTGGTTTGGACATTTTCAAAATGTTGATAAAACAAAAAAAGAAGTAATTTAAAGGAAATAATGGTCTGGTTACTTTCCTCTTTTTTTTTTTTTTTTTTTTTGGTCTTGCTTTTGAATTTTGATGGCATTGTTTTTTTATGATTGTGAAAAGAGCTATTATAGCACTCTATTTTTTAAGTGCATTTGTTTTTATTGTTTAGTATTTAGCCTTGTTGTCTAAATATGGGTTTGTATGCAATGCTACCCTAATGTGAAACACTAGGTTGTTGGTTTTCTCATTGAAATTTTTTTGTTATGTTTAACACGCAACATGCTGTGGGGAAATGTATGTAAATCTCTTTTTACTAGTTGTGGAGAGGTCTTATTAAAATGCATACCATAATTGTCAGCGTTTTTACACAGATCTGTCACGATGTAAACAAATTTGACTTGCCACATAAACCATTTGTATATAAAGAACCAGTTAATTGCCAATAAAGTAAATCTGTTCTAAAAACAGAAAAGGTTCAATTTGTTTCCCACGACTTGTGGTTTGTTCTCATGGTAAGGAAGTGTTGGAATATACAATTTTCTTTTCTTTTTTATTTCAAATCTACCAGTCCTAGTGCAAGACTTGTAAAATGAGACAATAATCAAATTAGTGACAATGAGAAACTATTTCTAATATCAAGCGCACCCTTTCCCTGTGGAAAGAAGTAATTAAAAAAAGAGATTTGCATCCTGTTGGATTAATAGTTAAATGGAATGTTGCCAGAACACACACAATTGTTTGCTTAATTTTTATCAGAGGAAATGGATGTAGAAGATATCAAGTAGCTTTAACATTTTACCAGTCTCTCTTACTGCTTGGTCTCAATAAGAACAGGTTACTCCAGCAGATATCTCAGAATCTTTGCCTAAAGCTACTTATATTAATATATTGTAATAATATTCTGTGTTTCCTATTCTTAATAGGGATAATGAAACACTTGGCAAAGTGCATTTCATCTGTGGGCTTGAAACTGTTTTACATATTAAAAAGTAAATATTTTATTTTGAAAGTTTACCGGAAGTTATAGTCTTTCCTTGACGACCACGACACATGCCATGACAGCGTTGAGGTGAGAAGGCACAAAAACCACGCCGAGGTAACTTTAACTGCAGGTGAATACTGTTGACAATTAATCTCTCATCTCTAATTGAAGAAATAAATACGATGAAAAGCAACTCCGCTATTAGCTAGGTCAATATTGCTGGTTAGAATAAAGGAATTCGCGGAGTTTAAACTTGTCCATCATTGTTTAGTTGCCTGAGACATCAATTAATTGGCTGACGTTAATTTATTTACTGTCTAATTTTATTTGGTTAATGTTTAAAACGGTTTCGTGTGCAATCGTTGCACACAGTCTCGACATTTAAACTATGATTCGTGATGAACTGATGCAGACCCGCTAATGGTAGCCGCTTGCCGTTAACATGCAGCCCATGTTGTACACTGGTGTCTGCCATGAAACGTGATGGACAACAAGAATTTTCTACCTGTTCTACATCTTTCGCTCAAAATTATAGTAGAAGGATTTTTTGTAGAGAGAGTTTCAAGATACTCGTGTTCACAGATGTAAAGTTACGTCAAGTTAGCTTACAGTTAACATAACGTTCAGCAAATAACGTTAGGTCCAATCTGAATACTTCATGTTGCATTGTTAACGTTAGCTGTTATGCTAAATTACTTTGCACATCCCAGGTCAGTGCTAAATGATTGTTTCCTAGTTTTTATTATTCCTAACTAACTTAGCTTACTGATCCTATCATATTATGTAGGATACTTGACCAGGCTAATTAATATGTTTAATCCGTTTAGCTGTGCAATGTATTGAGGTAGCTAAATCTGTTTAAACCTGACATCTGAATAGATTTTCAGACTAGTAAAACAGTTATAATAGGGTACGATTCCTGGCATGCAGCAGGTGGCTGTGACCCACCACAGGCCCCCTAATGGTCTGAGAATCCCTCTTTACAAGCACTGATTTGTAATCTATTGAAAAATTACTAATGCCTGTCTGTAGCAATACAGCACTATGCAGTATAAGTGTGATGAGCAAGCCTTGAGTGTAGGAGATTTACCCCTACTGATTGAACCTCAGTGACACCAGAATGGAGGTATCAAGGAGAAGAATCCTCCAAAAACATCTGGAGCCTGCAAGACCCCTGCGCCGCTGCCTCCATATCGACAGTGGTAAGTTGTATGCACCAGTTGGTCAAACGTTTAGGAATATCAAAGGTCTCTGTCTGAAATGTATAGTGTCCAGATATAAAGGCATGCTCATTAAGAACTGTATCACTTCACCTAGAGCCCCAAATAAATGGTGCAACATGTGCACAGGCACTGATGGAGGAAGAAGATCAAGAGGTAAGGATTCCCAAAGAAGACAATGTTTTTAGGCTGAAGCTTACATTATTTACATTATTCTATTGATTAGTTTTCAATGAATCATCTGTAAAATGAAAAACTAAAACATGACCGGTCACATTTGGGACCACCATACTAGACCATTTTTGCTTGATAAATGATAAAACAATTACTTGAATTATTAAAATTGTCAATTAATTGCCTTCCGAGCAACTAATTACTTCAACTCTTCAATATTTAAATTTCACCTGTCCACGCTTTGCATGTTTCTACCATTAAAATAACTAATTATTTGCCTATTAAGTATCAGATTAGACAACAACAAGTTTTCTAACACTATTCTGTTCATCTAATGTTGCACTTGATAGGCAAATATTGGCATAGAGCAGTTCTACAAGATTGTCAACCCCCACAAAAAGAAAGAAGGTAAGACATAAATTGCATATAATGACCATTGAAATATATGCATCTCAAACAGGGGTCTCAAACTGTTTCAGGGAAGGGCCCCAGTGGCTGCAGGTTTTTGTCCCAACCTGAATCAAATCATTCAAATCACCTGAACTGTCTTCACCCAGTTGATTAATTGTATCACCTGTGCTCCTGCTTGGTTGGAACAAAAACCTGCAGCCACTGTGGCCCTTTCCTGGATCAGATTGAGACCCCTGATCTAGAACCTGGATGTTTTAATTTTAATGCTTATGTCTTTACTTAAACCAGGGAGGTTATATTATCAGATTGTAATGCTGTATATGTTATATTTTCATAGGCAGAATATCTTACACAAGAGATTTTTTAATTGGTCTGGCCAGTTGTCCTGAGGCCAGGAAGAAGCCGGAGTTCTTGCCAGTGCACCCCATAGTCCTAATGGAGGCAGTAAGTTGGGTGTTCAACTTTATGGTGATATCATCTCTAAATGATAACTGAACTGTTTGGATTGAGTTGTGTTTGTATACTATCCCAACAGAGAGATCGGCTTTATGAAATGACATGGACCGGGGGAAAAGAAGAAATGTGAGTTTGATTTTTAAATGTGAACTCAGTGTAACATTTTCAAACTCTCTCTACTTTCAAATTAGACAATCTAGATTATGATTTAAATGGATTGCATAATACTATTTAGAGACTAATTTACAATCTGTTTAGTGTATATTAGCCTGTTTTTTCTGACTTTCATTGCCCTGATGTATGAAATGTCTACTTGTGTTAGGTTCACTGTGGTATCCCAATAGAATTAACATTATACACATTACAGTATTTAAGATAAATCAATTGTCAATTTAATTTTCTGTTTTTAGGGTGGCAGAAAGACTTCACTCAACTTAAGAAATTTGCACAGGTGTCCACATCCCAAAGTGTGTTTCTGTTTGTTTTGTTTTTTTTGCTTAATAATTTTCTTGTTGAATTTATTCTAACTTGTGAAGTTTGCATGTTTATTATTTTTGAATGAGACTGATAACAGTTTGAGGTGAAGTTGCACAAAGTCATAATACTAAAAACTACTTTATATTTTAAGTATGAGTGTCGCGTTTTGCCTTTAATTTTCTGCTGTGAGAGATTTGACTCAAGTGAAGTATTAACATTTTGTAAAAAAAAGAAAAACATGTTTTAATATATGAATGGCTGCTTGTGAGCTGTGGTGTTTGTTTTATTTTTAAGAAACTGCCATTTAATCCCGGCTCATTATCACTCATTAGCCTTAAAAGAAACCTACCTGAAGTGCCAGTGGTCAAAATGATGTCTGTCATCATCTGTATTAGCAGGGAATCTCTTATAAAGGAACGTTGGACTCAACAACTTGTGGTGTTTCTTTTTCTTTTTTGTTGTTGCATGTAACTAAAACTTAAACTATGACACTGAATATTTGATCTGTTATTTACAATGTATGAAAGACTATGTCTAATGTAAAAATTATTGCTCAACATTTACACACACAGAATATGTGACATAACTCTGCAGTACTCCTCAGTTCCATTGAGTATATTGGCATCTTTTGGCTGATTGTTTTTGTTTTTTTGGCCTACAACTCCTTCATCATCCTCAATTTCAATACCTAAAACTGCTCAGAATTCATTTTCATTCATCTTGAGTAACCAGGTCATCATTTCTGGAAAAGGTTATTGCTTTTTCTAAGTGTTTTTTGGTACTTAGAGCACCACAAGCTAAGTGCCATATAGATAAGGCCTGATATGGCATCCCTCAAAGAGAATAAATATTTCCTAGATGTCTGTCATTATATTCAGTATAAAGCCATATTTTCACATGTCACGCATTTCCTTTCTGTCACTTTTCTATATGCAGTGAATGAGAAAGAGATAAATATTCTACCCTGTATGTATTAATAATGGAACTGAGAGAGACGACCGTAATGAGTTGAAGGTACTCAATATCAAGCAAACTGATGTTTTTCAGGTTTTTCAGTCATTAAAGGGCCATCAATATAAGCAAAGTGTTGAGTTTTTACAGGCCCAGGGAACAAAAAGGACTTGATAAAGTGAAGTCAGTTAATTAAGGTTTTTCTAAATTACTTGGATTCACTTATGGCTGTAGTTCTCACCCAGGGGTCTGGGGACCCCCGAGGTCTCCTTGAGGGGCTCCATAGAAAAATGCTGAATAGTTTTTTTACTATTTAGTTTCTAGAGAAATTAGGCCAGTTTGAGTAGGATTCCTAACATAAAAAAGACATAATTCTTATTAAAGGTTTCACTTCCTCAACAGATATCTCCTCAACTTTAGTTAACAATTATGGAACTGTTAATCTCATAACTAATAATGGTTAGGTGACTAAAAAGCCTACTGGGACAGAAGGCACAGGGGCCCAGTGTCAGGTGTTCTCCTGGCTTCACCTGCAAAATGTCAATGGTCAGCGACAAAAGTACCAAATGGTCTACTACAAAAAGAGACGACCTGAAAGACCACAAAATGATCCCAAAAAACAACAGAAAGGCACAATTAAAATGAGACAAAAAACTGAAAAGATGCATAATGACTACAAGGTAATGCAAAACAACATTAAAAAAAAAGAGGCTAAACTGCCACAGAGTCTATGTCCTGCTCCTTTGTTGGTTTTCATTGTCTCATTATATGTCTATGTATGACACAACCAAAATCTTTTCAGATAGAGGTGCTTGAAGTGAAAGATCAATTTGGAGTCTGTGAGCTAATGTGTATTAATTCAGGTACCCTGATAAAGACAAGGGTTAATATGGCATATAACAGTAAAAAGTCTTGAAAGTAGCATGATGAATAATTTCATCACTCACACTAACCTAGGATGTTGTTCTGATGTGTTTGTGGAAGTGGGAGTTATCACCACTGTCATCAAAATATGACTGAACCAAAGCTACCGGGAATCATTTGGCAACATTGGGATTTTCTTTTCATTATAATCTGTGGATTTCTCTGCGGACATCAAAGGATGTGGTAACTGCACGTCTGCTGTTTGGTCACATCTGTACGTGACCGAGTAAGCGCAGCTCGCATCCAATCCTCCCATGAGCAGGCTAATTATGATGCTTGTGACGTGTTCGACGTCACGTCCTTGCAGGCTGGGGGTCATGTTACGGCGAGGACGTCAGATGTTCAGAGAGCGAAATTAATTTGTCAGCAACGGAGGAAGCGGGCAGTTGAACAGCAACATACCGAGGGTAAGCTTCTCCCTGGTGTTTTTAGTCTTTATGCTTCTCCGGAAGATAATGATTGAGCTAATTGTATATTTCCTCACTCCGTAAGCGATAAAGCGCTGCGTGCTATGATGCCTCATTAGGATCCTACGCTGGGGTGCTCTTAATTTGAAAATCTGTTTTACTGTGTTTTAGTTTACGCTAATTTCTCACCACAAGGAAGGTTAAACACATACCACTAGTTTGTAATTGTGATGTTCAGGTGTTGTTAGAGATTCGTCTTGGCACAGATTTTTTATTTCCATATGTTTTCCAGGAACATGAATCCAAAGGACGAAAAGCGTGCCTCGCTAAACAGCAGGTGAGCACTTCCTCTGTCCTAATTTACCACCCAGTTCACACGAGATAAACGACTTAAAAGTTTATGTTAGTGTTGAAACAGTTAATTGAGTACTTGCTGCAGGCTTTGCTGTAAAGTTAATTTTGGATGCGGAAGCGAGGTGTGGTAGGATATTACGATATTACGATAAAAGGTATGTTAAATATTATCCCAGTGGCATCAGGTTCATCTTGTCCTAGTGATTCAATTACAGTGGAATTTTAAACGCCGACACTCCTTTTATTGTTTATAGTTCAGGTGAACTTATAATCAGTGGTACTTCTACTTAAAGGGTTTAAAAAATAAAAATAAAATTTGTCATTTGTTAATAAATGTTCTCAACCTGATAAGTGTATAGAAGCCTCCACTTAGCTGCCAGTTTAACTTCAATTAGGCTAAATAACAGAACAACATGTCTGTATAATGCAATACAGTTCAACAGCACCACCAACTACATCATACGGTTGATTCAAAGCCTATGTAAAACTGTTGCAACAAACAGCTAACAATTATAAATAAAGTTGGACTGATTGCAGGACTTTTGTATTAGACTACATTAGGTTCAGCTAGATGCGCATAAAATGGCAACTAAGTGTAAGTATAGTTTCAGTTTCGTTTATAACGTTTGACAGGATATAGCAGCATAAAAACAATTTTTTAAATCCTGAAATGTGCCAAACATGTAAAAACATGAAAACACAACCCCTTAATGTTAGGTCTTTAACAATTACACAATCAAGATTTCAAGCTATCCACTTCTGAATAATTATTGTGATGCAATAGGAAAATATGCTTGTGCTGCTCAAAACACACACAAAAATTATTTGCTAAACTTAAATTAGCTAAACTCTACAGAGATACTCAGGATAACACGCAGATTTCCCTGTATTTCATTTTGACCATTTTTTTCAGTAGAATATAGTCCTGATCAAACATTTTCACATTTAGGTCTATGGGCTTTTAAATGTAATGTTTATCACTCTGTGTATCACAAATTAAATTAGTAGTCAAATTCCTTGTATGTGCACCCCTGCTTGACCCATCTGATTCTATATTTTTCATTCAAAACTGAAAAGATTTGGTAGATAGGCTAGAACTGACCCTTTAAAATCTGTTATCCCCCTTACAGCTCTGTTTCTGTGCACAACCCACACCTGGATGAACTGAAAGATGACGTCCTCTACCACTTCAGTTTAGGAACCAGAACTCACAACCTACCAGCCATGTTTGGTGATGTCAAAGTATGTGTTTTTTATGACACTCTTTGGTGAAAATATCACCTCCATATGCATCTTTATTCTGCTATTAATGAGGTTTGTGTGTCCTTCAGTTTGTGTGTGTTGGGGGCAGTCCTTGGAGAATGAAATCGTTCACTGAGTACATTGCTGCTGAGCTCAGTATGGAAGACCCAAAAGCAGAGTACCCAAACATCTGTGCTGGAACGGACCGCTATGCTATGTACAAAGTTGGCCCTGTGCTGTCTGTCAGTGTAAGTAAGACCTATCATCACATAGAAATAGTGGGCGTCGCAATAATCCGCATACTTTTTGTACTTCTAAATAGATGTGAAAATTGTGTGTGACATGTCTGTGTTGTTTTTGCAGCATGGGATGGGCATCCCATCTATTGCCATAATGTTGCATGAGCTGATAAAGCTCCTCCACTATGCACATTGCACTGATGTCACAATTGTACGCATTGGGACATCAGGTGGAATAGGTAAGATTAAAATTTTGGCTCCTTAATGCCTGATAGTACATCATCATCATCATCCATGTATTGCACCATCAAACCACAAATCCTGTTAACACTCCAAGGATGCTAGCTGCCCTCTGATTGGGTAAATTAACTAACTGAACTTATGCAAGAGGAAATGACTTGATTTAGACTTCCTGTGTGGTCAGATGTCCTTGTTATGACACTGGTTAGCGTGGTTGTATCGTAGATGACATTTGAGTTCTTGGTATTGTCCACAAACATCTTTTCTTAGCTTTACCACAAGAGGGAGCCCAAAGTCCTTTAGATTTTAGAGTGGTGTCAACCAATACTGCTTGTTATGTATACCTATCACCATGACTACAATGCAGTAGACTGGATCACTGAATAACAAAATTAACTTTAGATGTATTTTATTTAAAACAGGAGGTTTAAAGGGACGGGGTTAGTTCAGATTCACCAAAGTCATAAGTACAACTAACCTGAACTTTCCCTTTAAGAATTTCTTTGGATGTTTCTTATTTTGAAATGAAGGTGATTCTTATTTTACCAAGTATGTTGTTTTAACATATATGAAAAATGCTTCTTGATTAAAGCTGTCTGTAGTGTGGGACGTGCAGTTGTTTACCCCATTTGCCACTTTTGTTTTTCAGGGCTTGAGCCTGGCACAGTAGTTGTCACCAACCAGTCTATGGATGCCACCTTCCTGCCCAAGTTTGAGCAGGTGATCCTGGGGAAGACGGTGGTGCGCAATACCGATCTGGACCCAGGCCTGGCTGAGGAGCTGTTTCAGTGCAGCAAGGAGCTGAACCAGTTTCAAACGGTGATTGGAAAGACCATGTGTACACAGGATTTCTATGAAGGTATGATTTGCGTGTTAATCGCTTTTTAACAACATGAACATTTCATTCATTCATTTGTAATGCCATCTTTTAACAATATTTTCTGTCTCCTCTCTGTGATCACCTACTCAGGCCAAGCTCGTTTGGACGGTGCTTTCTGCTCCTACTCTAAGAAGGATAAACAGGACTACCTCAATAAAGCCAAGGAAGCAGGAATCTGCAATATTGAAATGGAGTCGTCAGTTTTTGCTGCCATGTGCAAGCTGAGTGGTCTACGAGGTAAGACATTGCAATATCAGAAGTATATTATAGCTGACTCATTTTTTCAAAAAACACAGATGTAATGATCTGCTTATCTTGTATGTGCACTTCCTGTTTTATTTTGTAGTTTTGGTTCTTGTATGTTGTGTCTGGTTGTATTCCCTGTTTTTTCCCCACACACCTGTGTCCCGTTTGTAATTAGGCCTCCCCTTGTTACACCCTGTTCTTTCTCCTACCCTTTGTCAGATTGTCTTTGTTACAACAGAATGTTGTCTTCACCACTCGTTGAGTTTCTAACATTTATTTTTCCTTGTGTAAAGCGGCCGTGGTTTGTGTGACCTTACTGGATCGGCTGAAGGGGGATCAGCTGAACGTCTCTCATGAAGTTCTTCACAACTACCAACAGCGTCCTCAGATACTGGTCGGCTACTACATTAAGGAGCAGTTGAAGGCCAAAGCAGTACGCAGCTAATTGCAACTATTACACAGCTATGCAAGGAAGTGCACATGATGCAATGCAATGACTCAGCTTTAAACATTTTTTACACATTCTTTCCTGCTGCTCAATAGCCATAACTTTTATACCTCCATAATAATCACTGAATTTTTAAATGATGTACTGCCTTGTATTTATCCTGTGGCACTTAGTTAGTTGATTGATTTCACTATCTTAATGGGCACCATTTACATTTTGTTTCCTCTTGTTTGTAACTTAAATACAATATAACTGCCTTAAATGGTATGTAACAGTATATGGTCATCTGATGTCTTATTTTTGGCTGCCTCTGCTGACTCCCTTCATGACTTTTGATGTGTGCTTTCAGCGGTGC
>CAFUXE010000434.1:697731-708466 GCA_903364295.1 Serranus cabrilla | reverse complement strand
CCCCTCTCTATCTATCTATCTATCTATGATGGTAGGTGAAGTACATACAAAGATTGTACTGTACTGCACTGTACAATTTCAAACATTTTGTTTGTGATTTATATTAACGTTTCAGTTCTTGAAATTTGACTCTACAACCATTTTCTTGTGAAAGCCGTCGGTGTTGTGAGTTGGCTGTAGACTGACATTTGCAGTGTTTCCTGATGATGTCATGATGATGATGATGTTTCTGTGTCTTTGTAAAGAATGACGGTTGGTGTCCGTACACCACAGGCTCAAAGTATCCCATCTGTATCTTCCTCACGCACACCCACTCATTTCTTAACACGCACGCTTGGAACTTAACAATATGCCAAACTCCACAGGTCCATAAAGTGTCCACCTCCTCTGAAATGAGCTTGATAATGAACTTGATAGGTGCTTTATTGTTATTAAGAATGTCAATGCCCAATGAGAGCAACTGTTTCTACATCTGCAGATTCCCACTTACCCTGACAGCGCCATTTCTTAAAGAATCCATCCTTAGCTAAATCAGTAGCTCCGTTACATCCACAGTATTTGGGCATTAAGCTCTTGAATGTTATGACACCATACTGGTACCATGCATAATGTCTTGGACAGTGGAATGTGCTGTTGCTCCCACCTTGATATCGAAAGTGTGAACATTACGTATGTCTGCGTGGGTGTGTGTGAATTTACCACAAGGCATCACTAGCCTCTGCTCTCTTTAGGGGATTAGACGGAGAACGGATGCAGGACGCTTTACATTCAGCACACTGAACTAGTCTCTTTTTAATATACAGTACCACTGATATCTGCCTGCATCCTCTGCTGCTTGTGTTTCTCCCTTCATATATTTCTCTGTGAAAGCTTTGCTGAATAAAGGTTTGAGGTTCTGTGAACATGGCATGCACCATCTAATATGTTTCTGTGCTAAAAGAGGAGGGAAAAATGTAAACTGCCAAATAAAAGAACCAGTTATCTACACATCCTGAGAATCGCCGTCCTCCCCTAGTTGATTTTTCATTCATTTTCATTCTAATGTAAATAATTTTGGATATTGTATATATTTTTGGTATAAATTAAGGTAAAGGTAGGTTGAAAAGGAATACACATTATTATTATATATTAGGCTATAGACTAAAATAATAAACATAGAAAATGAGTCAATGATCATCCACCAAGCATGTAACAGACAAAGTTTCCCCACTAGGTGGCAGTGACAGATTTTTTTTCAGCCAATGAAACCAAACTTGAGCCCACACCAGTCCAAAAGTAGGACAAAAGTTCATGAGCCAAATGCATAATATTGAAGATATATAATTCCAAAAAGCATATCGTGAAAAACAGATCATTTATTGTGTCTTTTAATATAAGAATAATATAATAAGTAGCACCTTTCATACAAGATCAAAATGCTCTACAATGAGGACGTTTCATGCAATTTAACATGCAAATAGATTTATAAAAAATCCCTTACAAACAGGATAGAATGTCACAATTAATGCAAATTGAGAGACAAAAAAATGAAACCAACTTGATAATTTTGTAAAACTATGTGCAAAGCAATGCTTCAAATGCTAATACATGAGGATTTGGAATTTAAATAACATCCATATTTAGAGGGAGCAAGGTTTGTGTCATTCCTCAGCAGATACAGATACTTTTGCATATCATGCTTTAAATTGACTGTTATTATAAAGAAGATCTATATACCTAATATATTATTAATAACATGCGGTCTAAGGCCTCAGGGAACAAAGAATGGCCCTCCTGGAAGCCTGAGGTGCTGCCTGGATGGATAAAACTGACTCCTTCAAAAACAGTACACCCCTAAAAATCTGTGTCACTCAGACTGGACCAGGAACAACACGGCGGAGCTGAACAGTGATTTATTGGTCCAGCTGTCTCGTGTATTGTTGTTACTTTTTAACCGCTTTCCTCCAATGTCCCCATCCTGTTCACACTATTGTCTCCGTTTCAGACCAACCCAAGCTGGTGAGGTCAGGGCAACATTGTAAAGGATTTCCTCTGGCTCTTAATGATTTCCTGGGTATTCAGAAGGGCAACAATGCTCTCAGATTTGGTTACTTACCTGGCACACAGTAAAGGAATTGCCTTTCAGTCAATAACCGGTACCTTATTATCTCATGATTAACTTCTATGGGATTGTTACAAAAATGCACCTGCAGATTATATGTCATTTGGGAAGATAAGGTCTTAATCACTGCTTGTATGAAAAGGACTTTGTGGCTCCATGGTAGCAAAAAAACGTTTATATATTATAATTAGAAAAATAACAGAGTTAAAGGAGCAAATGCAACAGAAACAAAAACTTCCGTTTCAATCCATGTTTCATACTTTTAACTCAATTTATTGGTACAAAAATATTACAAATAGATACAACAATGCAAGTTTCCAATTCTCAAGTGGTTAGTTTTCCAACAATGGCACATATCATATTCATTTCCACAATTTCTCATACCACTAAAGAAGCAGACTGAATTAAGTATCTCTACATTGTGTTAAATACAGACATCCGTGCTCAACAAATGTAGAAGTTTCAGTATGGTCTATAAAATATTACCTCTACATTTGTGCTCACAGTAAATCTACTCATGGCCCACGTGTCATATCATATTTATCTGCAGCCTGGAGACAGTGTATGTTAACTAAATTAGTCAATGAATAACAGAAAATGATTTAACTTTTTTTCTTTCGAGAAATGACAGCAACATCTCCATACATAATAAAATAAAATCAGTTGTTCCCCTGTGTTTTATTGCTATAAAAACAGAGGCAGGTTGTCCTGCCTAGTCTGTGGTGGTGGGCACAGCTCAGCTGTTGCCTTCAGTCCAGTTCTTAGCTTCAGAAGGCCCCGATCTCCGTGCCCCACGGCCTGTAAGGCTTTGACAGGGTGGAGGAGGGGCTCACTGTGCTGAGGGCTGTCGGGGACACCAGAGGCAAAGCACCGAAGGAGAGGGGGAAGGCCGACAGCGAAGAGAGCGATGAAAGGAGCGGTGGCGAAAGCTTGGATGTTGGCACAGACAGACTGAGCGCCAGCGAGCCGTTGGGAGGCACCCTGAGGGTCTCTGTGGGGGGCATTACACTGAGCCTGGATGTCCCAGATGCCTCAGTGGAGGGGGATGAAGATGTAGAGGAAGAAGAGGAGGAAGAGGGTGGGCTACTGTTGCTTCTGGATGCAGGTGTCCTGCCCTGAGGGTGTTGTAGGAGGAGGGGGTGGGCGAGATGGGCAGGGGCAGTCCCGTAGGCAGACCCCCAGGCTAAGTGTTCCAGTCCAGTGTGCACCTCCCTCTGAGAGGCGTAGTTGCTGAGGTGGGTCACCAAACGTATACGGAGGGGGTCTGTACCTTCCCGACCCTCGATGATGCTCAGGTAGCGAGCTGTCTCTGCCAGGCACTCCCTGAAGCCCAGGCTGCGGTAATCCTTAGCGAGAGCATGAGCCTCAAAGTAGCCTGTCAGGATAGAAAGCACAATGGTCAGACATGTTATTCACACAATATTGATCACCACATCAATTACATATTTATCATGAAAAGCCAAAGAAAGGGTAGGTTACCTTTGCCACCAGATGCATGAAGCATCTTCAAATGGTCCACCGTCATTTGCAATATCTCAGCCTTTTCCAATTTAGCAGATCCCTGTAAAATCAGAAGCAACATTGTCACTTTTAATGAAATTGATATTTTATATCTAGGAAAAAAATTAAATGGGCAATTGTGTGCTTGCCTTTCAGAAAAGTATAGAAGTGTGCCTCTTTTACCTGTTTCTCAAAAGCACTTGGCACCAGTCTTCTCAGCTCTGAAAGGCTGTTATTGATTCGATCTCGTCTCCGTTTCTCAATAATCTGTCAATGGGTAAAAGAAACAATATCAATGAGAAAAAAAAGTGAGATTCAGCAAACAGCAGTGCACAACTTGGCATGATGAGTTCACTTACCCCTCTGCGCCTTTTTCTGGCTTGAACTTGGGTGGTGGTAGAGGGTGACATCGAGCCGTGAGAATCAAGTTGACTGAAAGGTAGAACAGCAATAATTATTTTTTTTATTGAAACAAAACATGCCGTTATTATCTTTTTTCCAAAAGCAAAATAAGGAATAAAACTGCGCGTGAAATAAAGTTGCAATATTGCAGTTACTGAAATAAAATATACAAATCTAGATCGTATGATATAATAAAAAAAAAACAAACGTGAACATACCCATTTTCGTCGCCACTATCCTTCTCCACCTCAACATTGTCGTCCAGGTCGCTGTCCGACGAGCTGTAATTGTGGCTTCGCTTCATTTTGCTTCCAAACATACAGTGATCAAAGTACTCCTTTCCGAGGAAGCTCCGGCGGTGCACTGACAGCAGAGGGTCTGTGCAACAGTTTAAACGTCAGACCTGCCTCTGCTCTGATCATGTTCACACCGCGGGGAGGGGGGCGGGGCCGCCGGAATGAAGTGGGCGGTGATTGAAGAGACTTGAGCCTGTTAAAATCAGGCTGGCATTTGAATGACATACGCTTTACAGAATTTAAAAGGGAAAAAAAACAATGAACGAGCCCAAAAGTGTTCATAGAGGTGCTGAAACTCAAGTGTGCAATGATTTAAATGAACATTCACAAAGATTTTTAAAGAGACAGTTCACCCCAAAATTTGAATTATACACTTTCTCTCTTAACTGTATTGCTGTTTATTAATCTCGATGTTTTGTGTGAGTTACTGATTATTGGAGATGTCTGCCTTCTATAGAATATAATGAATGAATGGTGAAATGACCCTTTAATATATTTCTTTTATTAGGGAGTACTGAGTCTGAGGCCTGACAGCTCAGCCTGACCGGTAGACTCCTGGCCTCAGGTCCACAGTCTCCCTGCTGAGACCCCAGTTCATGAGCAACAGGCCCCATTATTGCAGGAGCCCTCTTCTTCTTTGGTGTTGTGGAGGACACACGGCCTATTAGCAGAGTGTGTTGTTCATTGGCTGCTGTCAGCTGTTTGGTTCCACAGCAGCATTGATCAGCCGGGAGGCCCAACATTAGTCCGTCAGCGTTGCCAGGCTCTCCTAGGAAACCCCCTCCACCTCCACCTCCTCCCCAGTCACTGCAAACAGGTCAACTGACTGGCGCAGACAGAACTTCTCAGGGAATCATTCATTCACTGTGGGGGAAAACAGGGAACCTCACTCTGCTGTGTAGTGGGAAAGAGAAGCAGACATGCTTTCAGAAGCTCAAGCTACATGCAACCGCAGATGAATATTTTGCTTATGACCTACGCTAAAAAACACATAAACCTACATAAACAGCAAAGCATAGGTGCCTCACTCCGGATGGGGAGCAGAAGGTGTGAAACATTTTGACCCTAGTAATATGCTTGGGTCAGAGGGCAAACTATATAAAACACAGGAGCTTTCAATGTTTATGTTCTACTGTGTAGCGGATCCCTTCTGGCTATCGATCACAGAGAAAGAGACAGGAGAATGTATTATTTTTCACTTTGAATGCCCACAGAATGCACTACAACATTACCCAACATTTTAATGTGGGACGTTTACTCACTATGTGTTTTTTATAGTGTGGTATTGCTACACTGCCATCTTATAAGTAGACATATAAAGTACATACAATATCATATAAAAACAGCAGTCAAATGTCAGGTCTGGGAAACAACAGCTCTTGAGGCTGGTATAACTCCTGCATCCTGACGTGTCTGGTAAGGCCATCAGTGTGAGCGTGACCCCCCTGCTGTCTTCCATTCCAGTACCTTGTAGATCAGCAGCTGTTTCTCCGCTCTGTCCGTCAGGTCAGTTGTTAACTCCGTGCGTTGGGAGCTAGACAAGTGCGGATGAGAGCTTGATCCCAGGGAGCAACTGCAGGCCAACACACTGTTCCCAGAATGTCAGAGGGGTTTCAGTGGTGACAGATACAATGTGCAAGCTTCAGTCATTCTCAGTGTGGATGAGCCTTCACACACTCCCTGACACTCCCCTCCCCGCCCTGTCAGCACACACTTTCACTAAGAACCATGCCTACCTTCTTTCACCCATTTTATGCATTTCCACACTCACATAGGCACCACTTGGTCGATTTATAGACCTTAACATGTGTATAATCCTGTGGTGAAAAACCCCTGAGTCCTGCACACTCCCTGTCTGGATTATGTTTCCCATGTAGGCATCTATATTGTTCTTCCCTCCACATAGTTTGGTGCATTTTTGAACAAAAAAAACACAGGAATGACATATAGATAGGGAGCTAGGGATGAATTCAGATCAACACCAAACAGAATATTGAAATACATAAATTAACTATAGATGTGCATGGAGAAGATGTGTAGTGAATTTTTTTTTGTTCTGTTTTGTTTTCTGATTTTTAGGAGTTTTGTTCCCTTGGTACCTATTTTTTTTTACCACCTTGTTACGTATTTAAACACTGTGAGTTTGTGAGTTTTCTTCTATTTTTTTTTCTATTTTAATAATTTCTTGGCTATAGTTTGGGCTGCCAGTAGGAGACTGTCCTCCTTAAAAAAACGACCCCATTGGGCATTTGTACGGCAGCTTAAAAAAACCCATATTTACGTTTGTAGTTAGAGAGCAGTGACCATAGTAACTATAGAGGACGCCAAGGCAGAAAAACATTGCAGAGTGTAAAAGGCAAAGGGGGAACGAGGATATGCAGTATAAAGAACAACAAAGTCCACTAAGTGTTTGTATGCCATCTAAAAACGAAAGTCATTGTTTTTATGTGGGTGAAAATTTACGTCGCACCTCTTAGTTAGGCTACATTTATTTATTTAACTTCTAGATCTATTTTTTTCATATCCTCAGCAAGTTTTGGTACAAGCCCTCTCCTTGACCTTTGCCCCAGACTAAATCACATGGCCTTCCCATGACTCTCTGCTGATGGGCAGCTTGAGTATATTTGGGATCACTTCAATATTGTTTACGATGCTATTATGGTAATGGGTGTCTACAGTGCCAGCAGCTCTATAGGACAGGCGGGTTCATGTGGTCTCCATTAAGCAGACACAAACCACTCTCCTCACACCTGACTGTCAAGGTCCTTCACATTAGCCCTGACATTCCTGTGATCCATTAAACATAATTATGATTTTTCCTCCAAAAACCTTGACTCTTCAACAGTGGCATCACAGCGTTTTCTCAGCCTCCGCTCCCATTGACTTTGGATGATTTTGGATGAGAAAAAGTGTGTTTGGTTTGGGCTCATTTGTCTGTGAATGCCACTAGTGCTTGAAATGGACCCAAAAAAGTGCCAATAGCGCAAGTCAGCAGTTGCAAGACAGGATTATCACATGTATCTTATACAACTCAATCTAACAAGCCTGATTTAATTGCCAATCTCACAATCAAAATGTGTTTATGAAAAGAAGGATCATTCCACTCATGGTATAGGGGGGAACTGAATGTTTGATTTTACATAGAATTGCTTGGTTCCTCCCAATAAATCGTGCTATGCAGCCTTATCCACCCTTATATGGGTAAAATAAGAAGTACCAGTCCTCAGTACTGGTGAGTACTGGTCCATTTCAGGCGCTGATTGCCACGTTTCTCTAAATCTTTCACATTTAATAACCTGAACCTGCCAGTCTGCCTGTTGACCGTGGGCCTAACTCAGCACCAATCTGAAGAAACCACTCTCGAACCAGTGCCAGGAAGCTAAGAGGTATAAGCAAGCATTTGTTTGAAACTGGCGTGTGCCCAGCTGCCTTCCTCAATCTTCCCTCAGGTTTCCCTTGGTGACTCTTTGTGTGCAAGAGTGCGGCCTGAGTGTGTGCTGGTGTGTCTGCATGTGTTTATGTGTGTGTGACCGAGAGTGTGCGAGTGTGTTTAGGAGGTGCTGTTTCCCACAGCCCTGATCTAATTCCGTGGTAACTCAATCTCCGTGTGAGCGCTTCCCGGCGAGTGTTCTCCCACCCGTCGACAGTCTCTCTCTGGCTGGCTGAGTGGCTGAGTGTGTCTGACAGAGGCCGGCTCAGTCCCATTGGACCCCCCAACCACCCCACCCTCCCCCTCCACCGCCTCCGTCCTACCCACCCTCCCATCAGGATTGATTTACTATGTCAACCGTTGGGGCTGTCGGCAGCAGCGACGCTCGCAGCCGTGCCTGCATCCTGTGTGCACACCATCCTGACATCTTATACCTGTCAGTCAACAACTGCTGCAGTGGAGTTTGCATTTGTGTGTGTGTGTGTTGGGGGAGTGGGCATCTGGGGGATACTTCTGAGTGAGAGATAATTCCTTGTCCGTACTTTATTCAAATAGAGTAGAGGTGCAAATGAAAAGGTATCACTGCACATATATACTCTGACATATTATGCAAGAAAGAGAAAATGCCACCCATGCTGGTCCTAAATAGCTTGTCCGACTCAGGGAAATGTCTCCCAGACAACTTCCATACAACAATGTTATCCTATGGGCCACAGCTTCCTGTCTGTCCCCTCTGGTTCCAGTCAGCACCCAGGCGCTATATTGGGCAGGGACCAGACCAGGCCTGAGACCCATTCCCACTGTTTGATTGTATTACAACCGCCTTCTCATTCTTTGCTTTCCTGTCTTTGTTGGCATGCATTCTCCCTGTGCTTTTGGGATAGGTAAAGCCAGGGAGGATATGTCTACTTCCTTGTTTCTTTGTTTAGCAGGCACTTTAAAAAAAAATCTCATTTACTGAAGACAGCTCCTCGGGTCATAATACCAACAGCAGGATCTCAGCACTTGCTGCTAATTACAGGGCTTTGAGTCAATTACAGGGCATGAGCAGTGTTAGAAAATATTCAAACACAACTTTGAACTCTGATATGGACAACCCATCACCTGGCTTAGAATAAATATGATGACCTGAGTCACTAAAAATCTATTTCATGATCCACAATAGTGCACACTCCTTCACAATGGCCCCTGACAATTATATTGTTCATAAGGTTTACCAGTATGCGGCCCATTACCAGTTAACGCATGCAGGTCCACAATAGAGGGAAGGCAGATCACAAGACTGGTTTCCCAAATAAGCGCAACAGGAGACAGCACGTGATGTCCACACAGAGAAAGGAGGACTGCGGAGCGAGCTACTTTTAAGGCCACACATTGTGTTGCCACAGGAAAAACATTGTTTGCATATCAATGGACCGTGTGTGTGTATGTGTGTGTGTGTGTGGGAGGCAAGGTGGGGGGTGTTTGGGGCACTAATTGAAATGTATCTCCTGGTTTACATCATGCAAAGGGAACCACACGGGCGCTGGCCATATGAATTATTAGTTGCGTCAAGCTAGAGACAACGTTCTCTGCTTTGTGTGTGTGTGTGCGTGTGTGTGTGTGACATGATTGGTCACTGCAGGGGAAATCTATGTATTAGTGTAGCCCTGTTTCTGAAGGTCAACTTTAATGGTATGAGTTAGTTCTTTACATAACCTCAAGCACCAAGGGCAAGGTCTTTTGTCTGCGGTTTTAAATCTACCTGATACAATTTGAATCTGAGGAACTTATATTTTTATACACAACTGAGAAACAGAAAAGAGTCAATTTATGGCGTGTCACAAGTTTATCAAAAAAAAGAAAAAAAGAAGCTGTCTTTTTTTTTGCGAGCCGGCTCCTTTCCCAGTGGATGCTCTGTGCCAGCTGTCTGCGCTGCAGTAAAGTACTGCTTTCCCAAGCTCCGACCTGTGGGAAAATCTGTTGTGGCCAGTAATTGATTCCGCCCTGCCAGCCCCATTACTCTCCACTGCAGTCAAACTGCCAGTGATCTGCAGAAAGCCTGTTAGCACAGCCCCTTTACTCTTTCTTCCTCTCTCTCCCACTCACACAAACATGCATCACAATCCCACCAAGTCCTACTGTTAATTCCGTCGCTGCTTCTATCTGTCTCTATACATTAATTTTACTTTGTAATCCACATGCTTTTTTAATGCTTTTTTCCACTTTTTTTTTTATTTATCTCATGTGCTTATCAGTTTAAAAGGTGATTATAGATGTCACTTTTAATAATAATTTTCATTAAAGGGACAGTTCACCCCAAAAGCAAATACATATTTTCATTTTACCTGTAGTGCTTTTAAACAATCCAGATGTTTTGGTGTAAGTTGGCACACAAGACATTTTAAATGCTCAACAGTAATGTCTATTTCCAGAAATCATAACCAGATTACTCCAGATAATACTTGTTAGGAGCAAGTGGGAACTACTTTCTTTCTAGTGTAATTCTTAGAGGAAATGATCATATCAAGGTATACAAAGATGTGTTTTTGATTGTCTTTTCAATTCTGACAACAATAAAAGTGTGTTCTCTTTATCTGGCAACATATGTTGCCCGTCTGTCCTCTGAAAATGTCACATCACACTTGATGCTTTAACTGCCATCTACTCCACTCCACAATCATATATCCATTTGATTTAAAAGATGATCTGAATTGGCAGGAAAGGTTAAAGAGGAACTGTCTCCTTACCCAGAACATGACACATGTATTTATGATGTTTGTCATTGTCTTGAAAAGAATGAACGTCTTCGGCTGCCGGGCTGCGTGGCAGAAGCCCCTGAACCACCCCCCTCCCTCAAAGTGTGTCATGAAATATTAAGTGTAGTCATCTGCTGAGATGGTTGACTTAATTGTCACAGCCTAACACTTACCACATGTCTAAATAAAGGTAGGTGCTCCCCCCTTCCAATTAATCTTCAATTAGGGGTTCCGCTCTGTGCCTCTGCTTTTGTGTCCCCCAGCAGGT
>CAFUXE010000434.1:667515-697650 GCA_903364295.1 Serranus cabrilla | reverse complement strand
ACACAGGGCAGGGATAAAAAGATTTTTTTATTCACATGACGACTGTCATGCTGCCCACGAATATCAGTTTTTGCCACACTGATTACATGGCAACACGACCATGAATGTGATCACAGACTATCTAAAGCTTTAGCGGAAAGCATATTAAACAGATCCACAGGAAATAATCGTTCCATGTAAGATGCAGCGAGATGAGAGGCCTCAAGCCAAGTGATTTATCAGGGATTCTCATGACTCTCTCAGGCTTTATATAACTACCAGCTGAGGGGTGCACTTTCCCATGTTGTAAGGGGTCAGGAGGCCGCCCTCTAATCACTGCGGCAGTTGTTTTTCACACAAGAATTCCGGCCCACTGATGGGGGATCTAAAAGAGCATGAAAGAGGAGCAGAGAGCCGTACAGTGTGCATCACTTTAGCTCCTGGTGAACCCTCCGCCCACTGCCCTCTGCACCCGGTGGCTGTGCCCCATGGGCAGCTCTCCCTGCAGCTCTCCCTGTATTGACAGAACAAGCAGTGTCTCTGTGAGAGGCAGTCACCCCCCCTCCCCCCCTCTCCTTCCCTCATCCCTCTCCAGCCCCGCCGTCGGTGTGCTGCAAACCAGAAGCCTGAGGCGCAGGGAGCGTGTGGGATGAAGGGATGAGAGAGAAGATCAAAGCAGGAAGCATGAAACAGCTCAAAGCACACAAGCAAGAGGCACCTCTCTGACCTCCGCCACACACACACACACACACACACACACACACACACACTCTTCATCCGGGCTGTGCAGAATGATCGCCCACCCTGGCCTCTGGTTCCCTCTCATCCAGCAGCCGTGTAAAAAGGCAAAGAAAAGAGGGCACGACGCTCAGGTCGTGTGAGCCTCTCAGCAGATGGTAGCGACCTGCTGGGAACCAGACCTGAACTGGTGCCTGTGGTGCACAACCAATTCAGGCTATTCCCTTACACATCAAACTTAAACATATATTTTTTGTCATCCTTTTTTACTTTAACTTTGGGATTGTTCTGTATTTACTGCATCACTTTTTCTTTCTTTTCTTTTTTTATATGAGATTACATGAAAAACATTTCTATTGAAGAACAAATGTTTTCAAAATCATGACTAGGATGATTCACTTTAAAGGACTACTTTAACAAAAGCAAAAGCAAAGCAAAACATCCATTTTGCGCGCCTGACATCAGACATCAGCAGCAAAAGCATTTTACACAGTGAGATTTAGGTTGTATGAGTTTCTAAATAGAAGCTGTTGTTAAATGCAGCATTTACTTCAGTTCATGAAAAACTTTGTATTCTCTGTTCACTGTGGATTCATGTGAGAAACACACCGTAACTGACAAATGGTGAATTTAAGGGTGAAATATTCCTTTAAACACGAGCCAGCAAGAGGTCTCCTTAAAATGATTAAATCGTCTGAGGGTTTTGGTTCAAATGAGTTCATGAGAAATATATTCCCTACTTTGACTTTAAAGCTTAAAAGTGGGGAAAACAATAAAATGTCAGCTACTCAAAGAATATGGGGAAGTGCAAAACACTTTAAGATTTGGAAATATGTGTTATTTAAATGTTTTGTGCCCTTTGTTTGTTTATTGTCCAGATTCTCACCGTGTCATATCATTGGAGTTGCGGCAAAGTTCACCGTCAACATGATCAGACGTGACCACGGTTTTACCTGCCGGCACATAAAGCCGTAGTTTAGGTTTATAACGAGCCCAGTCAGACTTGCGAACTCCCCCTTGGCCCTGAGGATCCTCTCTCCATTATTCATGAGTCCTCAGGTTGGACCCTGGGAACAAGCTGAGCGAGGCCCTGTGTCAATACGAAACACTGGCCGCCACAATGGGCTCTGCCTCCAACTACACTGTTGACAGACACCAACACAAAGGAGCTGAAAGGGGTCCCCCTCCGTTCTCACACACACTGAAGAATGAGTCAGTGTGCTGCCGCTCAGAGCTGTGTTTGTACAGTATATACAGCTTTTGTCCGTGGCCACTGTTCTCCCATCAATGGGGGCTGAAGTGTTGATGAAAACCAGGAGGAAAGGACTTCTCTGAGGCTGCCAGTGAGAGTTCATGTTCATTAGATGGGCCCTGGGCCTGCTGGGCGGCACCTGTATGTACGCAGAAAAACCCCGGTGACAGAACAACAAGTAATCGGCTTATTGGATTGGTAAACAACATTCCATGATATATCACAGCCCGGCCTCTTTCACTGTCACATCATTATTGCCTGTCATGGAAGTTAATGAATAATGAATGCATTTGGACCATGTAATCAAATATTGCAGCCATGTGACATTCTCATTACAGCCTCTCTGTATGGCGTGCATTGATTCCACTTTCTCTAATTTTGCATTATACATCAAGCATCTGCTGGGATAAAAGGGTGAATCCACCTCAAAAGGCCTGTCACGTGTGTTATACCATGACATTTTTAATTAATATTCATAAAAAAACAGCATCTCTTATCAAAAGCTAGAAACTCTAGGAATAAATTATGATGGCGTGCAGAACTTGGTGCCATAATGACTCATTTTGGGCTGCAAACAAGCAGGTTTTCTTCTTCTTAGAGTGAACAGGATAAAAATGGGCTCCCAGGGGACATCTCACTGCACCCATACTCACTGTCAGCAGCTCCCTAATTATTATGCTTACTTATTATATAACTGAAAGAGCTTTGCTATGTCTGTTTGAACTATTTATGGCTTATGATAGAATGATAGAAGAGATATCCGCACACTCAGATCTAGGCAGTGTTTCACTTTATTTTGAGCTTTCAGTCTAACAGACGTTCATCAAAGCACACTGATGCCCATTGATCTGCATGGATCTAAGGGTTCTTCTATCAGTTTGAACTCACTGACGTTTCCAACACCTCAGCTAAGGTTAAGATGGGTGGAGCCATGGATGGCTTACTGAACGGGCCCACTGGGCACATGCCGAGGGTCCAGAGTGTCTGGGCCCTCCCCTGGCCTTTGACTACAAAATGTCACTCCAAGAGACACATACCGACCAAAGATAGACCTCAAATGACCACAATGACACATCAAATGACTACAGAGAGACACAAAGCAACTTCAAAAGACACAAAATAACCAAAAACAAGGGTAAAACAACCAAAATGGCTACACAGAGGCACATGCAGAGAGGCACATAAGAACTAAACAAGGAAAAAACAATCACAAAGAGACACAGAATGGCTAAAAAGAGACACAAAAATACTAAGAAAATCAACCGCAAAGACATACACGTCCTGAATACAGACAAAGCAACGTTTGCAAGAGTAACAACCTGACTTTTGTTTGTAGACCTCCTGTTTTAACAACCATTTAATAGGTTACAGACAGAGAAATCAGCTTTAACTTGTTTCATGAAGCACATCTTTGCTCCCAAATGATGTCTGCAAGACTTTCTTTTGTAACAACTGAATCCAGATTTGTCACAGGGCGCTCATCTGATCTGCATCTGACTGCTCTGAGCGTCTCCAGTCACGTCTGTCTGTGGACTCTTTCTCTTTGATCTCCATGACACGTTCATCAGCAGCACTCATGAACTCTCCTATCACCTCAACAGATTTACTGGCTGTTTGTCTTGGTTTTATTGTCTGATAAACAAAACTGTCTGCATGTACTGGATTTCATAGATAGGATTCATAGGATTTAGATTGAATAAATATATATACATATATAAATGCCATCTATGAGACAGCAGTGCAGTCTGTACTTGTTGACCCTTAAAGACTTATTGTCTAATACAAAAGCTACTCAAACAGCAGAAACACAGCTTGAATGTACTTCCCTTTGGGTGTTTTTAGTATTCTAGGTTGTTTTTTAAAGGCCTCACATAGGGTCTGATGTAATGTATCACTGAAACCATCGGGAGGCAGTACAAGACAAGCCAGACTCTGGGACACATTCACTGATTTATGATTATTTTCTGCTTCAGTGTTGAAGCACAGTTTTGGTAACTACACGTAATCTTTTTCAATTTGTCTTAAATAGCTTATGTCAAGCAGTGGAATTGTAATTGCATTGTACATGCTCTAATAAAGTTGGAAAATATACACAAGGAATTAACCTTCAACACAATGACTAATGTTAAACTTTAATTTGCTATAAGGAACCATTTCAGCATTTACACATTTTCCAAATTATCTGAAAGTGTTAATATGTGAACAGAACATATAAAAACTATGCTATTTGCTTTTTACTGGCGCCATCTACTGGTCAAAACCAGTATTACCATTCACCCAGAAAAGGAGTGGGACTCTTTATTAACACAAGGTGGTGTGTGACATTTAATACAGATGTACGAGAATAATGTGAAGATAATTGCATTTAGTTGCAAATGTGGGATAAGCCATTTAAGTACATCTGAATGTACATTTTTGTTATGTACATTTATGTAACTTTATCGTTTTACTCTGAACTTTTACCTCCAACACATTTAGCCTACAGCTTTAGTTACTTTTCAGGTGAAGATTTAACATGAAAAACATGTGATCAGTTAGAAATGAGAGATTAGACTTCAAAAACAACAACAAATTAAACCTCATAACAGTAGCATATAAAATAAGCAATATATTGAGAAATAAAAACATTATATAAATGCATCAAAAAAAATCTGCATAATGTGTACTATTAGAGCAGTTTGATGCTGATACTTTTGTGCTTTTACTTCAGTTTTGAATGCAGGACTTTTACTCGTAGTGGAGTAACTTCACAGTGTGGTGTTAGTACTTTTACATGATTAAGTTTGATCTGCAGCACATGCAGCCACACACATTAAATCCACTTCTTCACCTCCTCTAACGCTGTAGTCAGCAGACCCGGGATAAAGTCACATTTTCACTCCTATCAGGAATCACATCATGAAAATCAGATTTTATTTAAAAGAACGCCCTCTAATCCGCCCGTTTCCATGGCAACACCAGCGCCTGCTCTGGATTGGCTGACCCTGAATGAAGCACGTGTTTGCCCTGACTTCAAATATGTCTAATTTCCCCTGAGCGTCAGTCTCTATCAGCGCCTCGCGGTGAAACAGGACGCCCTGTCGTAGCTTGGCTTTGTGCAGCAGACTGAGATTATTACTCTTCATCATGGTTGAGCAGTTTGTCGGAACCTGGACTCTTATTTCCAGCGAGAACTTTGATGAATACATGAAAGCAATCGGTATGTTTTTATTTATTATATTGCATTGTTAGTGCGAGGTATCCAGTTCACTTTAAACGAAGCAGGCTTAATGACCTCCACTGTGTTACAGGTGTGGGCTTCGCCACCCGCCAGATGGGCAACATGGCGAAGCCTAACCTGGTGATCAGCGTGGACGATGCTGGCGTCGTTTCAATGAAGTCAGAAACTACTTTCAAGACCACAGAGATAAAGTTCAAGCTGAGCGAAGAGTTCGACGAGACTACTGCAGACGGCCGAAACACCAAGGTCAGCCATGTTGTCATTAATTTAACACACAGCCTCATTTTATACGCATATTCTGACAACCTAACGTGATTTTCAGACCACCATCACGTTTGAGAATGGCAAACTCGTGCAGAAACAGACTTGGGACGGAAAGACCACGACGCTAGAGCGAGAGATTCAGGATGGAAAACTATCGGCTGTGAGTTATTAACTGAGCAACTGTCCTATTAAGATTATTTGTGGATAACTTTTCATATGCATCCCTAATGTCTGCATTAAAATTTATCCTAACTTTTCTGTTGTCTCAACAGAAATGTGTCATGGATGATGTGGTGGCAGTGAGGACCTATGAGAAGGCCTGAACATCTCTAATTTGGACTGGACCTCCGCTACAAACAACACACCAAATGCACTGAGCTTTTGCCAAACATGCCAATAAAATCTGAACTGTGATGCTGCAAACTGTGATTCTTGTGTGCATGAGTAAAACAAATTTTGTGGGTGCACCTGTGTTTAAATGTCAATACCTTCTGTCCTTTGGCCTTAAATATTAACTTCTAGTTCGCACTTGCTGGGGCAGCTGATGTCGAGCTTTCATAAAATAAAATGCCACTTTAAATTGGTGTATTAAACACTAAGTGGCATTTTTTTTTTCTTCAAAGTATAACTTATGGGGTCAAATCAAAGGTTTGTCCTGAGGAAATTAAAATTGACCTTGATTTCCAATATTTTTTATATATTGTATATATGGGCCCTAATGCCTCTATTTAATAGCACTGGTTGCTGTACGGTGGACTATCAGATAACAATGGCCAGTTTTAAAATCTCTTCAGAGTCACTACCAATCTTAAGCTATAAGACATGGACAGGGGGGGCTTTACAGAGGCCTTTTGTTCAAACTAAATGCAACATGTCATATCAGAGCAGGCCTCTCATGAGGATGTGGGTGAACAGGAGGTGGTGAAGGCCAAATCTCTGCTTGGGGTCAGAGCAGTGACCTCATTTGTTCCAAGCCCCTCTTGTCTTGAGTGAACAGACGAGGAGTTCAAGCAAGTGCACATAATTTGCATTAAGGTTCTTTGGGGCAGTAGGTTGAGCCCCAAATTCCCCGCAAGATTTCCAGGCTTTAGTGAATGACTGTGACCCTGGGGGTGGCTCAGACAATGAGTGCTGACTAATGAAAAGCTGATTCTGTTAAATCCAGTGGCACATTATATAAGACCATGTCACATGTGCACACACAGTTTTTAGAAATTTTACATGATATACACGTTTTTTTTTTATTATATTCAAATGTCCGAGGAAGTTGTTTAAAATGACATTAAAATGTACTTTATTAATATACAAATACAATGAGAGAAGGTTTGCACAGGACACTTAGTTCTCCCAAACATTTTAGATTTGTGAATACCCTATTGTTAAGGATTAAGCTTACTCGGGATAGTGTGTGGGCGAGGGCTTTAGGAAGCAAACCACCTTTGAAATGGTTTTACCCCCTTTAAATACAATCACACCATTAGCTGATGATTTCTTAGAAAATATTGTTTGGAATAGCTGCTTTGTTTAAACGGCCCAGGGGCATTGCACAAACAAATAATATTATTTAAAAAATATTGATCATATGAATTCTCTATTAGTTTATATTGATTAATTATATCAAAAAAAATAATAATACATGCCTTAAATGTAACATAACCTATAGTGATGTATCAAACTGCTTGAGAAGCATGTGAGGTGTAAGCATTTCATGATTAAAAAATAAATAATCTTATGGTAATAACTAATAGTGCATGTATCACGCTTTTTTGTTGCTTTCGTGCTTGTTTGCATTATTACATAATGTGAACTAGAAGACCCCCCTAAGTCCCACTGCAGTTTATATGCTGCTGAAATGCTGCCCCCTTGCGGCGGGTACTAGTTATGGCAGACACTTATTGGACTGTACCACTATATCCTAATGCGGGGGTGGAATGTGAGGGTCACATTTAGTTGTTAAATTCACAAAAGTTTATGAGTCAGTCTATCCGCAGAAAATAAGTGTTTTGATGCAGCACACGTCCCAACGGTACTGTTACCCAATTATAATGAGTACTTCAAGTTGTCTTTGTTTTTTTACGGTTGATGTTTTCCGGGATGACGTCATACATGACGCGACGCCATCATCAAACATGGCTGACGAAGAAAACACAAACATGGAAGTCGACGAGGAAAAAGATAAACCTTTTGATAAAACAGTTAAGCCACTCGTTGACATTGTAAGCCAAAGAATACGCAACCAGAACAATGTCGGAGGCAAGAAAGACGTCGATGAAAGCGGCGCCACTACGGAATACTGCGAGAAGCTGCAGGGGTGGATGTGGCAGTACTACACTGGATATGTCAACTGGCAGAGCTGGCTGGCAGCGTCAGCCATGTCCTGCCCTTATTATTTACAGTCAGACAGTGGGACGTCGACGACAGCGCTTGATATCAACTCCCAGAACTGGTATAGCACCCCTTTTGGTCTTCCGCTGTCGCCTTATCCACCTGCCGTCACCTCCCCAAGCAGCCGCCCAGGTGAAGCCGCTGGCGGGGCTGCAGTGGCCGCTCAGCCGCAGGAGAATGGGAATGCACAGAGACCAGGTAAAAGATAATGGCTTTTGCGTTGCCTTAGTAGTTTCCAAGCTGACGAAATGTCAGACAACCAATCTGATGACAGATGCCAGAAACCAAGTAATGGCACAAAAGCCCCAAATTTATCGCACTTTAAGGTAGAGGTTTTTAATATATCGCTCTATGAATTGTAGCGATGGTTTGCTGCCGTTTGTCACCAGTGGTGGAAAATATTCAGGTCCCTTACTAAAGTAAAAGTACTAAAACCATACGATAATCATACTTTAATTAAAAAAAATATTACCCGTCAACCTGCAGAACCAGTAGCACTGCCCAAACCACCATGTCACCTCACTCTTACATTTTTATTTGTTGTACATATTACCACATACAACGAGATATTATTATTATATCTATTTCCACCAATGCGTTATATCTATACAATACTAAATACTAAAAGAAAAACAAATATGTGCAGTATTACCAATAACTTTCAATAGCAGCCATCTAAGTATTTTATGTATATCTGTGTATGTCTTATTTTTGTTTTTCGTCTTTATCTGTATCTTTAGCTGCTGTGGCGATTGTGCAGGATAAATAAAGTCTTATCTTGCCAGCAAAATGTAGGCATAAGTAAAAGACTTTGCTTACTGTTGGATAGCTTACTGTAATGCATTACATCCTATAAGATCACTATGTTTTTCTTTTCTCCTGCTACTCTCACCAGGTCGGGAGTATAGTATTCCTTCACCTCTCCAAAGACTCCTGGCTGAGATGGTGGATTTCTTCATACTGTTTTTCATCAAAGCAACAATAATCATCAGTATTATGCATCTGAGTGGAATCAAGTGAGTTCCTTTCATTTCTGTATGCAGTCGTGATAGATTATGATTTGGCCTTTTTTCATCCCTTTAAATTTGAATTGGAAAAACCCCTCTTTGGTTGAATATCAATGACATATTTTACTTTGCTTTACAGGGATGTTTCCAAGTTCGCCATGCATTTCATAGTGGAGGAAATAGACGAGGACACATCGATGGAGGAGCTACAGAAAATGATGCTTGTTGCTCTTGTGTACCGGATATTAGTGTGTTTTTATGAGGTAAGCACTAATGTAAAAGCTGTAAAACAGTGACCTCAACTTTAACTGTTTCATTGTAAATTTTGATTGGCCCCCTCATGTAGTTACATGACAGCTCCTGCACCATTTTCCTTTCAGATTGTTTGCATTTGGGGAGCAGGAGGAGCAACTCCAGGGAAGTTCCTCGTTGGACTCAGAGTGGTTACTTGTGACTCATCGGTTCTCGTTCAGCCCAACAGGGTGCTTGTAGTGCCTGCAACTAATGTCTCTCTGTCCGCGTGAGTACTCTGTTTTAAGGGTTTATTTGAACATTTTCCGAACAAACATGATCTTGTTTGTCTCTTCTGAATGTTTTGTAATCACAGTCTCTGTCTCTCTCTGCAGATCAACTGTCCGAGCCTTGAACAAGAACTTTTCAATTGCCTTCTTTTTCCCGGCCTTCATCACACTTCTGTTCTTCCAGCACAACAGGACTGTATATGATATGGTTGCTGGTACAATTGTTGTCAAGCGCTCCAGGCTCAGATGACGCAGAAGAACCCAGAAGAGAGTCTTACGTTAATACTGAGCAGGCACTGAAAAAAAAATGGCCGCAGAACTCCAACTTCAGCTGTTCAAGGTGTCGTCAGAACACACAGGAGCATTAAGATGGTTGCAGAAAGTTTGATGCACATCGGTATGAACTCTCAGTTCCCTACCACTTAGGTTTGGTTTGTCTTGGACACGTTCTGTATTTCTGCATGTATTTCTACATGCTGCTTTCAGAAACTGTTCCTGTGCCAAATTGACGTCTCCTTTGAAGACAGGAATAATGACGGTGTATGCACCGTTTCATGAACACAACATTTGCCTCTTTTTAAACACTAATCTTCCAGATTATGGGCGAATGTCTCGTACCACTCCGTATTGAAGTTGCTAATCAAGCATTTACAAGATTATACCTTCAGTATCTCTTTGTGTTAAAACTTTGTCTTAAGAGTTGTATGCTCAGACCTCTGACCTTCATTACTGCAGGAGTGTTGCCTCGTGATCAGCTTTTTCAGAAATGCTGTGGTTCTAAGGCACAATTAAATGTATTGAAAGGAAATGTAAACCTGATCACAACCGCTCTTCCTTTTACTCTAACAGCATGTGTGTGACTGAAAAGTTAATGTATAACACACTTTATGTGATTAACTGTTTTTTTTTTTGCATTTAAGGAGATTAAATGAAACCACCACTATTCCCCTGCATGACTGTCCTTCAGCAGTTCTCCTGCTATTTGATAATTCTCACGTTTTGTTACTTATTAAAGACGCAATGAGTAGGACTTGTCCATCGCAGCTTGCAAAAAACAACATTCAGTGTTGGCTCCTCTGCAGCTCAACGAGACACTGTGTGCATCAGTGGTTAACAACACACCTCAGATTCACAACTCTTTCTTTTAAAATTTTTGGAACAAGCTGTATCTGCTTGGTGTTTTAACTTGCTTCATTTGTGTTGTTTCAGCGCTGTATCCTCCAGTTTTGTAGCTTCCTCTTGGATGTGTACTTATCAGGCTTATGGTTGCTGCATTTTTAGAGTCCAGCCCTCAGAGCCTGCACTTTGGCTGGTGGCTGAACACTCAGTGCTCAAAGGCTGATGCTGAGAAATGTCTTGAACAAAGCAAAAAATACAGGCAGAGTCTCTACAGATACAGACACTGCCACACATTTCTAGTGAGTCATAAGTGATGAATGAGAGGGAGAATTTTGTATCTAGTCTTTTTGTATTATTCTGCCTTTAAATGGCTTTGTTATGTTTTGTTAACTTAATCTGCACTGATTTATCAATTTGCTCTGATATTTGCCTCATGTAATGGGTACGTATATCAGGTTATGTTGGAACTAGAAATAGTTTTATTTTGTATGTCAGTGTTTGATTAGGAAAAAAAAAAACCTGTATACCCTTGAAGTATATCGGTCAGAGAGACAAAGATGGGTGGAAAAAAAATCAATAGGGAGACACACAATACATACTGACACTTTCATAAAGCGCATGAAGTATCATTGAATTTAAATGTGTCAAATACATTATTGAATCGTAACTACAGCCTTCAAAATCAACAAATCTCAACCAAAGAGGAAGATTTGAGTGATTTTTCAGACAATGCTGTTCACTACTATTTCCAAATACCAAATAAGCCAATATATTTTTCAAAAAGCCCCCACCTGTGTTCTTGTTTAACCTCTGCAAAGGTTCTCTGAAGCTGCCCTGGTAGTTTTTGGCACTGAAGAGAATGTGATGTTTTCGATTCACGCGGCACTGACTGGCCATATTTCACGACAGAAAGTTTAACAATTTTTCCTAATTGCCCTTATAATTTCCAGATTGTAAAACACTGTATTATTATTTTTTATGAAGTATTCATTGAATTTACATCTTGAACATTTACAACTCTAAATTTGAGGGATTATAGATGACAGTAACTGTGACAACTCACTCGATATATTTTGCTCTAATTCCTCTGGAAAAAGTAATGTGTAGATCTTTTTCCAGCAAAATATGTCATAATAAATTAACCTTTTAACCAAACATATTTTTTTATGTGTTCTGTTGCAATAGGCTGAAATTGTAAAATGGATATACAGCACTATGATCATGCTCTTCTAAGTCACAGGAGTTTGGCTCCACCTAGTGTGTATTTGTGTGTTATACAGGCATCACTCTGCCTGGGTTGATGCATCATGCAGAATAAGCCCACAGCACCGTTAACCTGCACACAATAAGCTGTATTTTATGTCTGTCATGCGTATTTACGATCACAGTTTATTGTCTCCCAGAAAACAATGATTTTGATTAAATTGAGAGAACGCCTGAATAATTTTCTTTTAAGACATTTCTCCCATTCTCTGACTTTTTTCCTGGCATGTCACCTGTACTTGGAGATGACTGCTGAAGCTCCAATTGTTGGCAAAGTGTTGACGTGGTGATTGTGTTAGGCCCACTAAGTGGCAGCTTCAGCTGACAGCCACAGATGGTACTCCCAGATTACAGAGCGACCCCCCCACCACATGCTGCCACCGTGCACCATGCCATTACTGTAGGCGACGGAATAATATAACTCATAGTTGTGAAGGGCTTTATCGAGGAAGAGAAAAGTGTGGGCAGACACTACCCACCACCCACCACCATTACTGCGCTGTATATTGATGAGTGAGTGCGGCTCTATTTGGAGTTGAGGCCTGTTTGTAATCTATTTTTGTATCGACATGCTCTGGCTCGTATCCAAAGGGAATGTGTAGGCGGAAGATTTTAGAAAAGCTCAAGGGAACAATTATTGCTGCAATTTATGACAGACCTTAGTGTGAAATATTGCAACAAACACCTCAGACCTGGAAGTGAATTAGCAAATAGCAGTCAGTTATTATTAAAACACTAATGATTCATTTAAATCACAGTAAAGATCCTTGTTTCTATGAAAAGGAATTATGGCACTAATGATGCTGAGAAGTGGCTCCTGCACTGTAAAAAATAAATGTAAGGTTCATCCATCAAATATCTTACTTTGTTCTTTGTTTAATTATATATCACCCTAGATTGCAAAGGTGAACTCAGACATAGAAGAGTGAGAAAAGAGGAGTGCATCCTCACTGCAACTCTGTTAAAACAGTCTGCTTAAAATCCTGTTTTTCATGCCCGTTGTTTGATACTATGCTTGACAAATCCCGTTCCTCACTGCCACATGGCATACCATACGGCACTGAGTTGGTGAGGTGTCCAGCCTGAGTTCCTGCCACCCTTTCTGGCTCTTTTAACAAGGGAGTCATCTACAGGCAGCATGGAGGGCTCACAGCTTTCTCTGACAGCCATGTGTCCGTGTCTGAACAGAGCCACATACAGGCTACAGAGGTAAGGTAAACAGTCTGGGCTCCACTGGACTAAAATATTCTCTGTGCATGATACAATGTGTCCTTAAAGTCATTATTCATTCATTAGAAGCACTAAAATGGCAGCTGGCTGCTGCTCTTCACGCACACAGCGGCGTGCTCCAGGTGTTCTGAAGCCGTGGAAAGGTGCTGTGAACTGAAATGCTGCTCAGTGTTGTTGTTGTTTCTCCCAGTGTGTCTGTGCCTGTTGGTATTCCTCTCAAGTGGAGTCAGTAATTACAGGCTGGCTGGGTTCTGCCTGAGTGGAGAGGGCTGCTGATGAAGAGGAGACCTGTTGACTGGGAGCCATGCAAATTCCTGCTCCAACACTAGAGATGTCACCGGGGACACACGCATGTATTACTGCAGAAATGTGCACACATTTTGCACACACACTTAAACATTTTTTTCTTATTCTTTTGTGGACTTTCGGTCCACCGATGCCATTTACATACATTAACAATCTTAAATAATCTGAGCACAGTGTTTAATACTAATTTATGGGTGGCTATGTTTTATTTATAAGGGATTGTATGAAAATCATTATGGGGGAGCACAGACTGAACTGTTTTGGAACAGGGACCTTCAACCTCTGTGTTTAACCCATCCTTTTTACCCACCAGTGAACACACCACGCTTAGGAGCAGTGGGCAGCACATTTTCTGCACCCAGGTTTAGCTGCCTTGCTCAAGGGCCATTCAACTATTCAATTATGATTACAATTATGAGGCCATGGACTGCCCAGTTTTTGGGTAAATAAAAAAAAAAGATATTTGCCACAAGTTCTAAGATGAACAAGTGAACAAGTGAGGATATTCAAACATTGTTATCATGCAGATCAGACGGTCTTCAGCTGCTTTATTCCAGATGGACATGTCATTGTGAAAATATGTCTGTATTGGAATTATTGGATGAAGGTGAAGATGAAAAATGAGAAGAGCCTTGACTTGACTTTAGTTGTTTGCTTGCTTACCTGCATTGCTCTTCTCATGCACTAATTCACATAAGCTAGTTAGGACCTTAAGTCAAGGGGCAGGGTCAACTGAAAAGTTTGCAGAGAAAAAAGTCAGTCATTAATTTCAGCTGCTCTCTCACCCTAATAATTTTCCGTCAGTCCCTAAGCCGTTTTAGACTTGATGTGGGCATCACATTAGCACGGTGCAATTTGGATGTAATGCTGTTTACACTGCCAATGAATTATGAATGAACTAATTTCTAAAGTGAGTACAGTATGAATAAACTTTTCCAGAATAGTACGCTGCCTGTGCTGAAGTTCATTTTTAAAAATAGCCGTGACTATGAGTACAAACTCAGGAAGAATGATGAACAAAAACAGACCTTGAGTGCGTATGTGTCTTGAGGAGGAGTAGTACAACATTCACATCATTTTTCTATGACGTCACATTAGATTTCTAGGTGTTGTTTGTGTTTTGAATACAGTAGATTTGTGCTGAAGGCATCAAGACGTTTATATGGCAGGAAGCTTGAGTTGTCAAGACAACCATAGAGGCTGCACTGGATGCTGCAGAGATGCTCGGCTTTTTCCCTCGATCTCAGCTCATATTGCTTTAGGGTAATACAGTATTGGATTGTGCATTTGCTGCGTATATATGTCTGAAGAGAAACTGAGGGGTAGAAATTGGCCTAAATATATTTGCCTGGTATCTTCTCTAAAGCTGCTTGACAACTTTTGACAGTCTGCTCATGTCAAGAGAGACTGTGCCGTGGTTCCACTTCAGCACTGATTTGGACTGAATACATTTGCCTGGAAACAGCAGCATTATTTACAATAAATTCAACACAGCACTCTCAAGACCTTTAAAAAGGACAGAGAAACTAACAGACAGCAAAGAAATGAAAGAGAATGAATGAAAACAAACAGCAGTGATTGGCTAGTTAAGGTTATATCTCCAGCACTTGGCAACACACACCAAAACACATTGATAAATGGCACTTTAAATATATATATATATATATACAGAACTGTCCCTTTAAACTAGCTCCTCAGTCACAATAGACAAGCTGAAAAAGGGATATTGTTTTATTTATAGATGCTATGATTTCCTCTCACCCTTTAGATTGTCTAATTATGAGTACAACCCATCTAAATGTTTTTTCAGATTTATTGTAAAATTGTGACAGTGGTTCATAATAAACCTAAAATTGCAAAAAAGAGGAAGCTTTTACTACATATATATTTGTTGCACAATTAGAGCCTTTAAACTAACTTTGAAATGCAAAGCCTGTATAGGAAGGTTTTGTTGACTCCTTGGTTGTTTGTCAGTGACTATTTTTTATACAAATTTAGACTATTTTTTATATAAATAAATATTATGTTTAGGCAATCATATAGCTTATTTGCCAAACATTTTAAATTGGATACTTGCTGATATATTACCTATATTTGTAGAGAATTTGTAAATAGTTTACATGTTCTGGTAAATAGTGTTATTTGAAAGCAATTTGTGTTTTAATATTATAATATGACACATAATCCACAATGGACAGACTTCAATATAAATATACTCTTCTCAATTGTTATGACTTGGTCTCTGTATGTTGTGATTTTATGACTTCTTAAACCAGAAAGATGATGTGCATGGAAGAATATGCTGGAAATAAAGCATGAAATGTGAAAGGCTGTAGCCACACACAAGCCATCTGCTCTTATAATGCCAAGGTGACCATAACTTGGCATTAAAAATCAACTTATATCACTAACTCTCAGCTAGGGAAGTCCACACACTGCCCTCTGTTGTGTGAATCTGGTATTGAGCCACAGTTGAGGGAGTGGGCAGGCTTTCACTGAGGTCACTGAGGTCATTTCATTAATGCTTGGGTTTCTTGCTAATCAGGCACTTATGAAATAAACAGCATGGATCCATGTTGTTTACTTGTAACTTGTAATGCTATAATGACATTAAAAGTTCTAAAATGAACGGATAATGTTATTAATGGAGTTTTCTTGGCTCACTTGTTTTTCTGTTAAACAGCCCGACAACTCTCTCGGCGATATCTTTGGAAACAGTAACTTTTCTTCCTGGCTGCAAACTGGCTCTGTGTTTCTTTCTTTCTCTCATTTTTTTTAACACCATTTGGTGTTTTTTCTGATTGATTTGGTGCGAGCGTTTGAACAAACTCTACTGAGTCCCTTCAGTGGCTTGTGTACCTCCTCCACAAATCACTCCCACCCAATCCTTTAGTTGCCTAAACTATGTTCTGGAGATGTGCGTAAGCAGTGGCTTGCTATTTTCAGCTGAATGAAAAGAGTCTTGGCTCTTGGACTCAGGATGAAATCTGTTTTGTTCTGCTGATTTTGGCTTTCACCACATTCACAGTATCTACATGAAACAGAGTTAAAGAACTCAGTTTAATGGCATCTTACAGTTAAACCACACACATTTGACTGAGAAGAATAACATTCGAATGACCTGCTTGCTGTTTATCACATGAGTGGAATATGTTGTCTTAGCACCATATAAACATGTGGCATTCAGAGGTCAGAGGAAATCTCAATTTTAGCGAATGCAGTACATTTTACAGTACTAACAGTGATAGTTTTGGGAGGAACAGGTTGGTGGACTCTCTGACATCAAACAGCCTCAACTCAACTACGAGTCACATTGCACTTGTTTTGTATGAGAAAAACCTTGAAACCCTGAATAAACAAAACATTTCTAAACTTAGCACTTGCGATGTGAAATGACACAGTCACATATGTATACTTGACAGAAATAGATTACACCACAGCCTATTTTCAAAGGCTTGTATAGATAACTATTTCCTGGACTCTATAATGAATGATGGACTTTGACCTTAAAATACCTTTAAAAAACGTATTTAACTTATTGCAAAAGAACTAGGACAACATTGATGGTTCTCAAGGTTGTTCATTGATCATCGATTTCATCCCTAGTCATTTAATTCAAGGACGCTGTTCAAGGTCATTATGAAGTCACAGACAACTCCCAACAATACAGCTGGGATTCAATGGAAACCTCTCATGGATTTTAAGCCCAACCTGTAGGTCTACGGATCACAGTAATGACACTCAGAGTGTGATATTCTCACACAGCTCTCAAAAGTGCATGCACCCAAATACAGAGGTGAGGTCAGTATCACCTGCCTGGCGGATTCACTGTCCCTTTGCTCTTTTCATTAACTGCTGAATTCACTGGCTTTCAATAGGCTCTTTCAGCGTGTCATGCTACACCACCATTGAGCTACAGCCACGTTGCCACCCATCTTTCTTAATGGGGACTGGAGACTGTGGAGCTGCCTTGTTGCCATGGCAGCAAGCGCTTTCACATTCTCCCCACATAGCGTGGAGTGTGCATGTTGTTCCCTCCAAACTGGAGCGCGCCACAGCAGAGACAGGTCTGCTCTCAGACAGGACCAAGCCAGGGTTATTTACCTCCTGCTCTGATACCAGATGCCCTTTTAATCCAACCACCCACACTCCACTTTCCATTCTCTTTATTACTAATGCATAGTATTTCCCACCGGCTGCTCTCACATACTGAACTTTGCTCCAAAAACTTACTTTTTTATATTTCTTCAGGCTTTATTGTTATTCTGGGGTGGTAAACTCATGTATGTATTATACATCCATGTGGTGTCTACTAGTGAGGGGCATAGTGGGAGTTACTATGCTTCCAGCATGGTGAAGGGCCTCAAAAAGCCTGATATCAAAAGTTTATTTTTGTCTGCAACTTTTTTTTAATGTTGCGTTATTAGCATTATACGTTTAGTACTTAATCGTGAATAAATAGATTATTTTCAGTTCCTAAAACCATTGTCTTTCAGGTGCCCTCCCCCCCCTCTAAATCATCCACATGGTTTAGTCCACTCCGGACATTAAAAAAAACAACAACAAACAAAACGTTAAAGCTAATTTAGCTAGTGCCTCAGACTTTATGTAAACGTTGAATCAATTATTTCATTCAAAATGAAAAGGCTATTAAAAAGAGAAAAGAAAGGGATAGCAAGAATGAAAACTATCAGAAAAGTGTCAACATAACTTGCTAGAAGTGTTTCACAGTGGGTTATCTGTGTCATGCAACGATAGCTAGCTAACATGGCAAGCAAGCTGATATTGCGTTAGTGAGCTAGCTTACTGATAAATTAAGGGGCCCTGCCTTGCGTTTCAGAAGTGAGTACATCTTCTACCTCTGGTTTAATTTATAAAACCACCAGCAACTCTGTGCTTGTTTTGCTAATTGTTTTTAGCAGGTGTTCCTGGAAAGGTTTTGAAAAAATGATGAATACGTTCATGAATGCAAAGAGTAGCACACCTTGGGAATCAACTCGCCACATTTTGCCACATGGGACTGTTTGCATCATACATGCTTCCTTGTCCTGTGTATGTGAGGATCACAGTTACATGTCTGGACATGTCTGCTGCATTAGAGGAGTCTCATTCAGCCACAGTGAGTGTATGGTAAGGATGCAGAACACAGAGTGGGTAATTGCTTGGATAATTGTTTGCCGGACAGTTTCAAGGTAATGTGATTCATCCCTTCAGATTCGTGACGTGAGGTTGTAGTTGAAAAAGTTCACTTGAACTTGAATTGGAACTTGTGTTTTGTTTCGCAGAAAAGGTCATGCAGTGCTGTAACCTGCAGCAACTGGAGCCCACTTGAGCTTTCATTGTGTTTTCTGCTGAAGGCTACTGAGTATGAGTAAAAGAGAGCACTGGCAGGGAGTGCAGAGAGACATCTGTGTGTTTAAAAATGGAGGAATCTAAGCATAATGCAATGTTGATTTGTTGAGATGTTGATGGAGATTGCTACTACTGCAAGTGCAATTACCACGACTATCATTACTTTACCCCCATTTATACTACTTCTACCCTTAATCAGAGGATCATCAGCTTCCAGTAGTTAATGTTTGTACGATGACAGATCTTGTTATGGTTTAGAGCACGCACTCTCATTATGTGTGCACCACACTGAGGAATGTAACAGTTAGATGTGTGTGCTCAGAGTTAAAGAGTATGCAACAAGCTAGCAAAACCTCTTTGTCAGGTTGGACTGCAAAAATCAGCATCCAATAGAATTCAGAGCTATCTGGAAAAACTGTCAACAAAGATGAAATATTTCTGATTTGTACTGGAGACTTTCCTGTAACACTTTAGGCCAGCAGCGCTCAGTGTAATTATCCCAACATACAGTGTAATTTGGTGGACTGACAGTGTACCAGTACAATACGTACCGTTGGGTACAAGAGAACAAAGTGTGAAGTTAGGGAATAAGGAGGAAACAATCTGGGAACTTCAAAAGACTTTATCCGGTAAGTATTTTGTTTAACTACTAACTGTATTGTCAGCAATGTGCTTAAGTCCTATAAAATATGCGGTACTATTTATGTTGTAATGTAGGCCTGCTTATGGGGTTGTACTTACGGTGGGCTTGAGGTGGTTTAGGTTTATGCAGACTGCTTTATGACTGCTGTTCATTGTTGGAGTAGAGGAATAATGAGGTTTCTCCACAGATACAAGTGAACTGAAAACCAGGAGTGTCCATCTAACAGCCAAGGCAGGTGCCGAAGATGCCGTTAAAAACTATATTGTGAGTATTTGCACAATATCAAAATGTAAATAAGATACAATGTTTCTTTTAAATGGTGAACTAACAGACATCTTTCTACACAAAACATGTCTGTAGCATCCCGTGTGCGTCAGCTGTCATTCACTTCACCAGCACATGTTCACACTTATTTGTGAGCTGTATACAGCTCTTAAGGATGGTCACACTCATAGTAGGTAAAAATACTAGTCTATTAGTAAATTCCCTCGCAAATTGCAGACTGTTTCTTAGTAATGGTGATATTGTACCCAATATTAGAGTAGATATCCATTTATTAAAAGATACATAAAGAATAAAAAGTTCAGAGATTGTTACCTTCTCGTTCCATGACTTTACATCTTGTTCCCTTGTATCTTTAGGTATGTTTCAGTGTGTACTGTACTGTAAATCTAAAGTGTTACTGACTTTCCTGGTGCAGAAAAACAGGCAAAGTCTTTGAGGCAGCTACAAACAGCGAGGCATATTTGACAGTTCTGTCTTTGTGCAGTCTCACTCTTGATCTACTCAGTACAGTGAACATTTTTGCTCCGTGCACCTCCAGCTGGATTTGTGAATTCTCTCAGGAAAGCTTATTTCAGCTCACTTGGCTGACATTAATTCTGACCTTCAATGTACACTGAGACATTTCAAGGCAAAGAAAACCACAATCTCTTGTAGATGCCCTCATGTTTCACGATGGGGTTCTGCCATGTTTCTTTCCATTCAGGATTGTGTAGCTTCTGGGGTTTACATTGGCTTGGCAGCTTCTTTGAAGGAATATTAGTCACAGTAGGAAGATGAGGCTGTAGCCCTTTGGCAGAAACACATACAGAATGTGTTTTTCTGAGGTTTCACAGCTGGGGAAGAGCATCTCGTGGTTCAATATGTGTATGTGACAGATCTAATTCCTCCTGGGCCAGGTGGGTTGAGGGATGAAAAAAGAAATTCTCCAAATTATGCTTAAATGAGTAGCGTTCAGCGCTGACAATTTGAACCGATACCTGTGCAGGCACCTGGAATTTATCCAGCAGTACTTCAGTGTCTGTGTAATACCAAAAAGGTAAATGCAGGTGTAATAATGTGTATTGTAGAAAGCAATGTATGCATCAAGTTTTGAAAAGTGTAACCACAGTGTTTTTGGCTCGCCATTTCCCCGACTGGCTGTGACTGTAGTCCCTCCTCATCTCTACTCTCTCATCCAGATGCCTGTCAGGTACCAAAATTTCACTCCAATTGATTTCACATGAGTCTGGAATGAACATGTACCAATTTAATTCAGTTGGTCCCATTGAACGTACAGAGTTATGTACCTAATCCTACTAATACAGGGTTTAATTGTTTAAAATGCAAAGGAATTACAACATCTCTATATGCAATTTAGTTACTACTGCAAAAGATTCCCTTTAGCTATGCAAATGAGTGCTTCTGTTGTATGCACCTGTGAGAAAGTTTAGGATCCCCCCACCCAGGAGCCTGTGTGGGTATAATACTATTCACTAGGCTTGTTGTTGTAGCAGCAGCGTTGCGTGATTTGTTGCATTCTCTGTGTTTTCCCCAGTCTGCAGTCGAGGTGAAGGGGACACCCTGCTTGTCCCGCCTGCAGTGGAGCAGATAGCTGGCTGGCCTGGTGGTGAAGCCACTGCAGCCTGGCTCTCTGTGCTGTGTGCTGTAGAGGATAAGGAGGAGGCCTTCGGGTGAGAAGGGCCACAGTGCCAAGTGGAGGGGCGGGGGGGTGTTTATCAGCGCTGCCTGCCTGCACTGAGGGAAATATCTCTGGGGAAGAGATGGCGAGGCCTGGGGAGACCTGGGGAGACCTGGGTAGGGGGTGGCAGGTTACTCTGAGTCACTTAGCAGCTGAATAGAGGTTGAGACTCTTAATTGTGGAGCAGCTCACAGGGCAGATTAGGAAGAGATTTGTCTCTGCAGGGAAAATGCATATGAAAATGAGCAAGAAGGAAGCAGTGCATTAAAACAGCTTTGACGTGCTAACACACTGAACATTTTAATCCTATGTCGGTTTGTGTGCGTGCATGTGCTGGTGTCTTTGCATGTATATGCCAATGTGAATATCCCACAATTATTCACATTCATGCAGTATGTCTGTCTGAGCAAACGCTTTCTGAATCTCCAGCTCTCTCCCTCCCTCACCCTCCGTCTGTTGCTCCCTCCCCCTCCTTCTCTCTCTGTGCGAGCGTAGTCTGGGCGCTAAGCCAAGTAGAGTGTGTTTTTTTGAATGAATACCTGATGCGGCTGATGAGGCTGGCTGGGGGAGGAGCTGTGTCAGTGGAGTACTGAGAGAGAGAAAGAAAGAGGAGGGAGGGAGGTAGAGAGGGAAAGGGAGAGAGGCAGAAACAGAGAGAGAGAGAAGCAGCCAGGCAGAGAGGGAGCTGGCGGTCTGGTGGCCTTGCATAACACGCGTTGGAGCAGCCTTGAACGCAGGACTTGGTGTTAGCTTCAGCAGTGGGGAACTTCCTTCACCGTCAGCCCGTTGCAGGGGCAGCATAGCCCCCATACCGGAGAGGGAGGCAGAGCTGGAGCAGCTACAGCACAGGCTCCAGGAGAGGAGAGCAGCACAAAGGAGAGATTCAGGAAGAGGAGTCCTAGGAAACACGTCTCCAACACACATACACACATACACACGCACACACACACTGAGAGGCAGGAAGAATCCTTGGACATGCTCTGCAAGCAGTGGCTGTGGAGAGACTGGTGAGCTATTCTTAGTACTCTATCCAGAGGAGGGGAGGAGGGGTGGGGGTTGTCTTTTCCTCTTGATTTGTGGCATAGTAGTATTTTCTGCCCTGCTACTACACTCATGCGCTCTCACTGTCATTCTAAAGCCCCCAGAGGCTACAGTCACAGCATTTGTCCGGAGTCACAGTAGTAGGATTCAACAGCGGTGACCCTGTTTGGTCGTGCTCACTGAGAGGGACGCCTGCTTTGCTTGTATACTGTGTGATCGGTGTGTGTCGGGCAGTGATGCAGAACTCTAGAGTCATTGTGAAGACAAACAGCCTGAACCCACTGCCTGTTCTTACTGTCTGCTTTAGTCTGCCACACGGTCGGTCCGCCTCTTAAAGGCACAGGCACCACTGTTGTACAGAGAAGGGGCAGTAAAATGGCTATTTTGGGTATTAGAAAAGGCAGCATACTGTATTGATCTGCTCTGTGGTTAAAGCAGCTATGTTTGTAAGGGGGCTGAGGGGAGGTCCTGTTGATATGCAGCAAATCACACATACATGCACGTACATATTGTCTTCCACAGTACCTCCCCTTCTGTTTCATGCCAGAGCTCAGATTGATAATGATGTTTTTGTTTTCTATATATAGCCATTTGCTGTACGGGGTATTCACTGTGTATCTATGACTTGTCTAGCAGGTGAAACATGATGTTTAGCAGTATTGACAACAGGTTTATCACCCCAGGGTCATTGCATTGGCTTTTTTCATGAATCCTGTGCATCTTTTGCCACTAAATCCTTTTGTTGCCTCCCTGCATCATCTTGCTGCAGAGAAATGTTATTGCTATGAAGCCGTGGATCAATGCGAGGAGTAAATAGTGGGTCCGGGAGCATGAGAGACTCAGGCGGAAGGAGTGAGGACCGGAGGAGCTGGCGACTGCTGCGTAAGAGAGGAGATGTTACTCTGCCGGGGGGCCTCTCACCTGGAGACAACAGGGAGGAGGTTGAATGAAAACATCTCATCTCCTGCGTGCAGAGTGACGGCAGACAAACGCCGCTGCACAAACCTATTTCTCTGGTTCGGGCAGGTTTTTTCTGTGGGAGTATGAAAGAGGATCACATGCGAGGCTCAATCACTCTGTCTGAGCTGAAAAGCATCAGTGTGATGAGCGGAACAGAGAGCGTCCTGTCCCCCCTCACTCTCTGTTGTCATCCCTCCATACATGTCTTAGAGGTGACAGTCCTGGGCCAGGGGACTGACTTGGCTCCCGGGCTGTCTGGCTCAGTGTGACAGTCATGTCCTGATAGCTCGCCTTTGTTCTCCATATTATCACATAGGCCGTATGTTTGTTGGTGTCAGTGTTCTAATAATAGGCTGACGCTGGAAAATGTAGTGAGGCTTTTGGCTGCTGCACTGTGTGTATGTGTTTGTGTCTGTGTGACCATGTGCAGAGAGTGCTGTGCACAGGTCATATGAGGAAAAGGAAAAACACAGTGTTTAAGAGCATCCTGTTGTATCTGTGGTCTGTTGATGGAAATGGTGTGTTTTTGTGGCATTTGGGAGTCAGATCACGCTTTGTCTTCCAATGCTGCTATAATCGCAGGAGGTACTAGTGCTTCAGATGTGATGTCATTACAGTGTTGACACGGTGTTGCTGAGGTGGGGTTGTTGCCACTGAGCGATGCTGCACAGTGTAGCTCAGGCTGTAGCGGCGGCTGTGTTGCTGATCGGGAATCTCTCGGCGAGGCGGGGGCTATGGCGCTCTGATGCTGCAGGCGCTGCTCAATGTGGGTCAGGAGAAGCAGCACTCTGTCTTCTCCCCATTCCCCATTCTCTCTCCCTTTTCCTCATTCCTAATCTTCTTTCTTCTCTCACTCCCTCCCTCTTGCTCCCTTTCCTCCTTCTACACAATTCTGTCATCTTATATTGCCTTTCTCCCTCTCCTCCCCCTCACTCACTCACTCACTCTCTCGCATCTTTCTGTTTCTGTATCTCTCCAGCTCTGCTGCTCTCCCCCTTTGTTACATCTGGTGGATCTACCAATCTGTATGGTTAGATGAACTGCACAGAGGTTTTCGCTGCTTTTGGATGCAGTGACCTTGTCAAAGCCAGCATTAGAGGTAGATGCATCTAAATAGAAACTGACCAAGGTCGCCTTCTGTGTTTCTCCCCCCCTCTGTCTTTATGTAACATGTCTGTGGCTGCCTGCTGTAGTGAACCTCCTCTGTAATAGGAAAACACAATTTAGCACTGTCAAATAGCCTGGCACCTCTGAATGGAATGCAGGGGGAGAAAAATGAATGGATGGATGTGTGAGTGTGTGTCATACACTCCATCTCTGTGGTGCCTCTGGCTAATGAACAACTCAGAGTCGTGTGCATTGACCCACAGATAAGCCTGCAGGAAAGAACAGTCAATCTGAAAAAGAAAGTGAAAAAAATGAGCTTGTAATAAGCAAAAGGCTGCATGTTATTGTTATTGTTGAATTAATGGATGCATTGCATATTGTTTGGGTTTTCTCTTGCGTGCATGTTTCAGCTGTGTGAGCATGCATACATATGCATCTACAGCATATGAGACTGTTTTTGACCTACTGCTCCTCTTAGAGTTGAGACATTCATTGTTTGTTGTTCACTTTGTATTCCCTTGAACTTTGAAACAACTCTCAAACAGCGGAAAGCCATTGTTAAAATATTTTGAAGCACTTCAGCGAGGCCCATTTACGCCTTCTGCAGAATGTTCCATAATCAAATTTCAAGCCATATTGTTTTCACTTCATTTTTCAGATGTGCCCACTGACCCAAAGTTCCTGTCTAGAGGTGGATGTTATATTTACAGTAGCCCCCCCTGACCCAACACAAGACTGGGGAGTGTTAAAACAAAGACAGAAACATAAGCCCCTCTGAGGCTGTTACTCTGTGCTGTTATCCTTTCACTGTGCTCTGCTTTCTTACCCTAGAGCCTGGAGCAAGATAACAGCCGACAGCAACGCACATACACTTACCCTGTACACATGAGTGTGTATACACACACACTCACCCAGACACACAAACACTGTAGTTTAGGAAACTCCAGCCTGGTGGTGAAAACATGAAAGAGCTTTTTCCATGTTATGTAAATGATGACACACAACACTGCACTGTACTTTCCTGTATGTCATGTATCATTACTCATGGAAAGGCTGGTGGAGTTTTGACAGATTATTCCATGTAGATCCTCGAGGGGCATCTTTAGAGGTTGATCTGTACACAGAATGCCCTACATCTTGTCTCCGAGTGTATTGGACTAACCCAGATCAGATGCAGTTGTTGTACCAGGTACCACCTTGTGGTAACAAAGAGAACAACACGTTCACAAGCATGAAAGTGGGGGGCATTTTTTAAGAGTGAAGTATTTTTGTTTTTTTTGGCTGTTTTGCAGCCCAGCAGGAACATTTTGTGAATATGGTTTATAAACACAGCCTGTGCTTACTGAGCTAGTTCTGAAAGTAATTAGACTAATGATACGGGGTTGAATTTCTAGTCAAGTTAAGTCAAGTTTATAAAGCAGCTGTCCTACAGGGCTTAATATCTGTACTTTATTTTTAATTTCATGTTACCTGAGTGTCTAATTCAGGCTTTTCTCTTCCATCAGATTCCTGCCGACTTGGTGGAAGAGGTGGATCGGTCAGAGATGATTCCTCATGAAGTCTATGGAGCTCATTTAGTGAGCTGGAGTGACTCCATCTTCTTCGGTCTGAGACCTGGAGCTATCTACCAGTGAACACAAAGAGAGCCAGAGCTACACAGCGCACAGCTCACCGCTGCACATAAACAAGATCCAGATCCAGAAGAACTTCGACTTGCTACCTGGGAATATTAAATCCTCACTGGCGCAATGAAATCCAACCAGGAGCGGAGTAATGGATGCCTGCCTCCTAAGAAGCGTGAGATCCTGGCTCTGGAGCAGAGGCCGGTGGTGGTAGCCACAGCATCACCTCCAGCTGCAGTTATTACTGACAGTCCCCACACAGAGAACCTAGCGTGGCTGGCAAGTGTAGCCAGTGAGCGCTGCAAATCCAGGGACGCAGAGAGTCCCAGATGTCCCATCTCCTCCACGTCCTCCTGCTCTCCTTCCCCTTCTGTCCCCTCCTCGGCCACTCCTCTGTCTGCGGTGCCCCTGGCCTCTCTGCCTGCAGTTTACCCCACAGCCCTTCCCCAGCAGGCCGGGACTATCCAGTTTGCCCAGCTGGGACCGAACGTCCAGTTCATCAGCTCTGGGCCTTATGCCGGCTACATCTCCTCTCACATCATCTCCGCCAATGCTGGCACGGCACCTAACAGCTCCGCCATAGGACAGCGTCCCCAGCTGGATGGTTACACCACTGCTCTCATCTCCCCCAACACCAAAGGGGAGCAGCAGTTTCAAATAGGCCTCTCCCCCACAGAGCTGACTCCTGTGTCACTCCCGAGCTCTCCCCAAGTCACCAGCCAGTACATTCATCTGGACAGCAGAACGCCGCTGGCCGTCAGCGGACACGCCGTCACATCACCCACAGCCCACCTCCAGCTCCACCCTCACACAGCCGTCCTCCCTCAAACGCTCACTCTCGCACCCTCCCAGCTGGTGGTTCAGTATGCAGATGGTTGTGTTGCAAAGAAACCAGAAGGGCATGCTAAGGGTATGCTGAATGGGGAATTGGAGATGGTTAAACAGACTAAAACTCACAGTCCTCATGTGAACCATCAGCAGGTCCAGAGCTACGAGGCCAGACATATCCTCCTGCCTGCAGACTACGGCCAAAACCCTGCAGGACTCCAGACCTCCTTGGTGCTATTGGCCCAGCCCAACCATGGACAAGAACGTGAAACTGGCTCAAATAAGATCTCCTTTGTCCAGACTGAAAAAGGAGGCATCTGTTTGGGAAAACCTGTGTCCAGATCATCCTCATTCACCTCCCTCGCTTCCTCAGATGTGGTTAAATCTGTTGCTCCACATACAGTCATCCAGACCACTCTCCCCCACGAGGAGCTGCCAGCCAGTCTCTATTCCTCCACACAGCCCCCCATCATCGGCTATATCACCAGTGCAAACCAGCATGCTGTCAGCTACCACACAGCACTGCCTCAGCACCTGGTCATCCCGAGTGGTCAGTCCCTCCTCATCCCCGTCAGCGGCACCAACAACGGCACAGAAACTGAGGTCAGTCGTACCGTCAGCGCCCTGACAGCTACAACTACTCCTCAAATATCCACCGCCATGCCGCATGCCTATCTGGCCACTGCCCTGTCCAAATGTGAGGCTCTTGGGCCAGATGGAAATCAGCCACCCCCTGCCATCGCACAGGCACCAGCAATGCCGGTCCTGCCCTCAAACCCGGCTCCCACGGTGGTGGCCGCTCCTTCCCCAACTCCTGCTCCTGTCCCCAGTCCCACCCCTGTTTCCATCCAGGCCTCCCACTCCATCTCCTCCTCCTCTTCCCCCGTGGCACTCCCTCCATTCTTCATGCGAGGCTCAATCATCCAGCTGGCTGACGGGGAGCTGAAGCGCGTGGAGGACCTCAAGACGGAGGACTTCATCCAGAGTGCTGAGATCAGCAGTGAGCTGAAGATTGACTCGAGCACTGTTGAGCGTATTGACAGTGGACAGAGTCCTAACGCTGTGGTCATACAGTTCTCTGTGGGAGAGCTCAAAGCCCAGGTAAAATATTCCTCATTCATCATTCCTGTGTAATTAATCATGAATTTTTAAAGCCACTATGTATAGAATGTGGAAATCTTTGGCGACCCCCAGTGATGGCATCAAAAAGCCACTGCAGCAATGTACACAATCATAGAAAGTAGTCACCATAATTAAATACATGTATAATGTTAATGTACATCATGTGTATCTAAATGTGATGGAATTGATGAGATAGTGAATGAATCGATCCTCGATCCTTAACACTCCTTTTGCTTCATATCATTATTTTCCAGCCTACCCATTCCTTTCCAGCTCTTGGGTACCAGATGCCAAAATATAACATTTAATTTCACAGTTTTTTTAAAGACCAAAATTCTTTACTGTTTGAGATACATGAATGATGATTTTCATTGAATCATTGAAATAAAATGTTTTGGAAGGATTCATTCAATATAGTTTTTAAGAATTGTGCTAAAAAAAAAGTACTCTTTTCCTTCAATGAAAAATATTTGGCAATACTGATTTATCTGTTTTAAACTAAGTTTTTTATTATTTGTGCCAATATGTTGGTCTGGCTCTAAAATAGACTGCACCAGTAGACGTTTTGAACACCCTGAAAGCACAGGTGTAATTAATAACATTACGATGGTTGAGTTCCATTAGGCTGGAGGCAGTTTTCTGGAAAAGGTAAAAACGTTGGCAGTTGTTGGCAGCAGAGCTTTGATCCTCTGCCTGAACCCTTGTTGCCAACAGAATAATTTCCAAAATGCATAATTCCATTTAAATTTGCACATAGTGGCTTTAACAGATGTGTTTCTTTTAAAAGTACTCAACAAATACTTCGGTCTGTATCTGACTAAAAGCTCCCTGTGTCTATTGTGTGTGTGCAGGTGTGTGTGGAGGTGCTGGTGGAGTATCCCTTCTTTGTTTTTGGCCAGGGCTGGTCGTCCTGCTGCCCAGACAGGACCACCCAGCTGTTTGAGCTGTCGTGCGCTAAGCTGTGTGTGGGCGATGTATGCGTGTCGCTGACCCTCCGCGGCTTGAGGACCACTTCAGTAACAGACAGCCAGGCCATGGGGACCAAGCTGAAGACCGGTCACCTCTCTGACTCCTGTCACAATGTGGATGCCTCTGTAAGAAACAGTACGAGTCCAAACCCTGCAGGCAGAAACAGTGGCCTCCTCATGAAGGCTTCCAGTGCAGACAGACTGGAGAGGGAGCAGGTTACTGGACCAGGACCAGGAGCAGAGCTACCACCAGGATTGGGAATAGTTCCAGGACCAGGGGAGGTGATCTACGGAGCTAGACCAATGCTGGCAGCCTCTGGGACTGGAGAACTGAGACAGGAATCAGTGAAAACAGACATGCCTGCCCTTACCAAAATACAGTGTGGTGATCCAGAGCGACCCACAGCCCGCAAGAGACGCTGGTCAGCTCCAGAACGAGACCAGACTGAGAGAGCTGAGGAGGAGCCTCCTCTGACTCTGCCCAAACCCTCCTTCATCCCTCAGGAGGTTAAAATCAGCATAGAGGGCCACTCCAGTACTGGGAGTGAAAGGTGCTTGAACAAAAGAATAGACTGTTGAGAGAACTTTAAGGAGTTTTGATTACCTGTGGTTTGCTTTGTGTTTCTCCCCTCTCTTTTCTCTCTATCCAGACTACTGTAATATAGGCTGAGTTTACACAGTATTTACATGTTTTCTTTTCTTTTACACAAGTCTGATATCTACGATGAAGTACAGTAGAGCACCTTCACACACGAGATCAGTGCAATCAATGCTGAAAGCAAAAATGAATGCAGAGTGAATGTTGAGTATGAATGGCAGTGGGACGGACGGAGAGACAGTTGACTTGCGCCTCACATATCGTAAGCTGGAGCTCCTTTGTCACGTGGCTTAAACCTGTTGGATGCAGACCAGTTGACCATTTCTCTTATCACATGAACAAGCACAGACCCCGATGTCAGCGTGTACAAAGTGGGTAACCATGTTTTGACTCTCATCCTGTTTGTGTATTTGGTGTGTAGTGATGCTTGTGAGTGGTTTGAGTCGAAGAGAGTCCTTTTTGTGTTTCAGTGACAATGCTCAATCAACATGACTGTGATCTCTGCTGCCTTGTGTGTGTGATGTTTTAGTCTATTACTGCTTTATTTTTTTCATTTTCATACCATTGCAGTTGTGTGCACAGCTGCAGGTGCCACTTGTCCATATATGTACGTGCTTGTGTGTGTGTGTGTGTGTGTGTGTGTTTTT
>CAFUXE010000434.1:591357-617277 GCA_903364295.1 Serranus cabrilla | reverse complement strand
TTTTTTTCTTTTTTTTTTTTTTAAATCTTCAGCTAAGCATTTCTGAACATTTTCTTATCAAATACATGCGTTTGCAGACAGAGTGGAGGAGAGTGGGGAGTGTTTCACCAGGCAAACTCCCAATGTGCTGCCTGTTTATCAGCTTGGGGAGTTTGTTTTAATTAATCTAAGCTTTATGGGCACATTAATGATGAATTTACCTCCAGCGCCAGCCTCATAGTGTTGTAAACTGCAGTAGAACAACTCTACAATAAGTGGAGTGTTTTCTGTCTGGAGAGCTGATAAGAACCAGGTGAGAAGGTGAATGAAAAAGTGAATGAGAAGAAGCCAAACTTTGACCTGCCAGATGGAGAAGTTTCTCACCTCCATGCCCTCCACCTGCCCCGCTCACCTCCTTCAACACATTTCCTTCCATTCATCCATCAATCCACTCATCCGTCATTCCCTTCCAGTAACCCTGTCTCCTTCCTATATGGTTTTATTTAATTTGCACAAACTGGGTGCACCTTGTCACATCTCTCTGATCCTTTTTGTGCAGTAGAGCAGTGTGTGTGTGTGTGTGTGTGTGTGTGAGTGGGAGAGAAGAGTCAGGGTCTGCTCTTTCTCAGCGGTTTCTATGTAAATCTATGAAGAAAGGGGGAAAAACATGAGCATATATAGGAAACAGAGGACAAAGAAGTGATGATGATGAAGTGAGGAGGCAGCAGACATATTCCTGTTCTTTTGCCCCTTTTGGCTTCGGAGCGGCTGTGTTAAGATGCCAGGTAACAAGCTTTAAAGGCGGCTCAGTTTCAGTGTGTGCATCTGTAATCATTTCCTTCACTGTCTTACATTCAATAAAATTCTCACAGATATCCCGTTTCCAGGAATACACGCGTTCACTCGCATACTGTTCAGGTTAAGTCCCATCACTCTGCCAATCACAGATTTACTGCAGGTCCTTCTGGATTGGCTACAGCCCCTGCACAGTAGTGGTTTATACTCTGCACACTGTGCCCACTTCTCTCTTTACAAACTCCTAATGAGTCTGTTAAGCAGACTGTTGTGTCAGATTAGGCCCACATCCTTTCTGCATTAGACAAATCCATTAGACACACACACAGCCAATATTACATCCCTCCCGTGCACAGATGCATGCAGGAGCCAGGATATCTGCAGATACACAAACACAAATGAATAAATATTGAGTTAAGAACTCCTGAGCCAGAACTAAATACTTAAATGACATAGAGTGCTATTCCTTAAACACTTGCTCCTTGTGTTGAGTGGCAACACAGAACTGTGGTAACATGCCAAACACGCTTCTGTGTTTTAGGACGCCTTATAAAATGTCTTATTTGTCTTTCTAGGGTTCCTAAACCTTTTCCAAAGTCTAATTCAAGCTTTTCCAGAATCCTAAAGCTGTAGTAACTAACATGTATATATAGAAAATAAATAATATATATAGTATACTGATTATTTCACTTAATCACATTAAATTAAATGTTTTTGCACTATAAACAACCAAAATGATGGTTCTTGACAGCATTTTACATAAAAAGTGACAAATGAAAACACATCAAAGTTTCATGTTTTAAAATGAGTCACCTGTTTGCTAGCACACCTGGCTCCTATATAACAGATTACAAGCAGTTTCAAGCATTTTCCAAACCTTGAAAACACCACAATAAAATGTAGGTGTTTTTAAGGATTTCCAGCACTCACAGGAACCCAATCGTTTGGGGAAATTTGATGATGACTAAACACATTTCTGTCCATTGAGGAACATTTTCTGTTGACATAGAGCTACTTAAGTCACCATCAGCGTCTTGGAGATTTAGTGAATTACTGATTTAGAGTCTCTAGGGAACCAAAACACAAGTTGGTGTGTGATTTAGTGCTGCGAGGGGTCCAGGCAGACCTTGGACATCCTGAACCCTGAGGTTGTCCGATGCCGGGGTCAGGATATTTGAGAAAAAGACACACAGAGGAAGAAATATTGAGGGGGGGACAACAAAGTATTTGAACAAAAAAAGTGTTTATTCCAGAACCTTAGAGTGTGATAATAAATACATGAACACTTGGCCAACATCCTAGTGTGGTGCATGAAGCACACACACACACTGAGCACTTAAACCAGATTCATCTTGGTGAAAACACTGACGAAACCTCGTACACATCTCCAGTTCTCTGCGTCTGGGTTGGTCCCTTTACGCTGTAAACGCTTATCAGTGTGTGTAATGCGTGTGTGTGTGTGTGTGTTTGTCTGTGTGTTCTCTTATGTGGAAGGCTTTGGTAGGTTTTCCCTCAAACAGTCCTATAGCTGGATTAACAGTAGTGTTTCACAGTCGACTGGCTGTACATGTGGTTCAGCATTTGTTTTGGTGACACTCTGGCGTTGCTGAACCAAACCAGTTTGCTCTCTAAACAGTTCCTAACTGTCTGCTGCTTAACTGTAGCAGAGGTGTCGGCACAGAGCAGAGCTGTAAAAATAAACAGTCATTCTTTTTTTTTTTTTCCTTTTAAATAATAACATCATCATCCTGCGTGTTAATTACAAGCCATGGTGAACAGACAATAGCATGAACTGGAAAGGTGAATTTTTGTGGAACGTGTGAGTGAGGATGGAGGACATTGTGTTTTGTCTCAGTCTGTTGTGTGCATTTGTGTTTTTCTCATTCGTCTGTGTTGGAAATGTGTGTCGTAGCACGCTGAACTTCCAGGGTCAGCGTGCAGCAGGGAAGCTGAAGAAGTGTGTGTAGAGCAGTTGAGGTCCATCCACGCACACAGACACATGCAGGCCGTGTCAGTGCTAGTTCAGGGACGGGGAGCGGTCGGTGGTCCACAGCAGCTCGATGTAGGACCACCTGGTCTGTAGGCAGCGCTTGACTGGAGTGTCGTCCGTCCGAACCATGGGGTCCTCGAAACCGAGCACCAGGGCCGTCCCTTCCACATACTCCACCTGAGAATGCACACATGCAGGTCAATACAGGGAACGAGAGGGTCCTACTGCAGAGCTCCAGGCTCAGGCCCACCTCCAGTGACTGATCACATTGGATTACAAGTTAGGCTACACATGTATATTTGCTTTTTTCATGCTTACCATCAATAAATAGGTGTATTATATGTTAAGATGCTACTTTATTATAAGGCTGGCAAACTCATAAGGTTAATACAAGTTATTTGATGCTTAATATGACTTTAGATGTCAGTTACATTGAAATAGTAAGGTTTTATTGTTAACCTTTTCTGTTTTTGTGTGGCTTATTCATACTAATGAATGCATGTTATTGTATCTTGACTATCATCACTCTCTGGTTTGCACAATTTCATTGTCACTTCCTTCTCCTGAGATGAGCTCTGGCCTGGACCTCTGCAGCTAGATCCTTCTCCAGTAAATGCAAAGTTGACTAAAGACACAAATTGAAACATTTGTCTGCGGTCTTTGACAGACTTCAACTCTATCAATCTCTTCTCAGACAATTCCTCTGAAGGGTTCAGGGATGCAAGCATACAACAGATGCTCACACACGTACATAAACCAGCTGCAGGGGGACTGCTGTCAGCAGGTCTGTTATTCCCATCTGGGGCTATGGGAATGGAAATGCCATCACAACCTTATAGGCGCCGTGCTGCCATGTGCATGTGTGTGTAGGCGTGTGCTTTAGTGGGGGCACATGTGGTGCCATTCTTGCATTTTCAGGTAGTCGTATGGAAAAAAATCTGCTTTACAGACTAGACAAAGTGGACAGGAGGAGAAAGTGATATTCCTGAGTACCAGGTTTTTGCACAGCCACCAACTACATCCACTGACAATCATCCATCAAACTAAGCCTGCTTAATAGGCCTGTGTTTGATCATCTATCACAGCGAGGCCGCTGACAGTGGCCTCCGTGTTGAAATGACTCGGAGAAATAGGAGGCTAAGCCAGGGTTTTTGGATGGATGGACAGGCTATTAGGCTCGCAATAGCTACTGTTTGTTTTGGAGTGGCCGTCCACCTCCAACTGTGTGTGTACGCGTGCGTGCATGTATGAATGATGACAGGAAAAGAGTAATAGGCAGAGGCACAGGGGGAATATGAAGAGGAGCCACCATCAGTTGCTATGACAAACCTGAACATGAAATAGTGTCTTACCCTCTCGTTGTGGTTGGACTGTTTAAGTCCATTGTAGTGGTAAACGGGAAATGAGTCTGGGATTCCTGAGTCCTGAAACACAGGCGGGGAGAAGAGTGAAAAACATGCGATGTTGTTTGAGAGTCTCTGGGCAAAGTGTTCTCACAGAGATGGAGGTAAAGAACCGCAGAGGCAGAACATTTTTGAACCGATAAGTCAAACCAACACATTTCTACAGCCAACCGAAGATTAATGTTAAATCCCACATGTTCAATTTAAATTTGTGTGTGCGTTTGTGCATTGAAGCAAAGCCCCAACTCCAGTTACAAGAAAACATCCAACACTACAAAAACGTCCGAACAATGACATTGAGCCAAAACACTTCTAATGACTTTGGCTTGAAGGTGCAGAATGCTAATAGGGTGTGTTGTCTGAGAGCGTGTCCAGCTTCTCGTGTTTATAAGCCTATATATGAAACCCTAACCTTCACCACAATCCCACGTGTGTCTGAGTGTGTGTGTCCAGTTGGCTAATGGTAGTATAATTTCTTTGCGGCTCGGGGCCGTTCCTCTGGTGAGTCCCTAAAGCCCTGATCACTTTAACACAGCTCCCCTCTATCTCTGCCTCTTCTGTCTTCCTCTCTCGCTCTGCCTCATAAAGGTCGTCTTACCGCTATTTCTAAGCTTCTCAGCAAGAAACGTCATATGATGGTGAACACACACGCATAGATTTCACATGAGACACCACAGGAATGTTTTGGTGCATAAAAACCTTTGATTTGCTAAAACAGCACTCCACATATGCTTGGGAAAAAGACATTAGTGTCACCCACATGTGTGTGTATACGACTCTTTGTCCATGTGTTTTAACTGTGATATGGATTGTACGATTGGTGGAAGGGATTCGTCATACTCTGTGTGTATCTTTGAGGTGGAAGTCCACATGTATGCATACCTGATCAGGGAAAAACTCCAACAGGAACGGGCCCAGAAGAATTATGCCCAAACTCTCTGGATCCAGCTTACTCTTAACCAGACTGACACTGAGAAGGCACAGGGATAGAGAACAAACATAACGACATAAGGAAGTAAATAAAAAGAGAGCAGAGGAAAACAGATGAACAAATCCGGAGAGAGAAAACATGCAGGTCAAAAAAACAGAGGGGGGTTGGAAGGAGCATTCAGACCAGCACAAAATAACTGCCTGCAATGTTTTGCGTATGAGAACCAAGTCAGATTTACGATCATCTCATCACTCAGTGTGGACTTAGGATGCGTGTTTTGGTGCGTGTCTGCATGTTTTCATGAATATCGTGGTGCAACTAAATATACCTCTTTCCTCAGACATTCCTACGTGTTAGATCAGTGTTATTATTATTCCACCGTGATAAAAAAAATCTAGTTAGATTGCCCTTTTAAGGCAATGAGGAGAAAAGCGTGGTTTAAACCAAGACACAGAGGGAAGGCAGTGATGTTTCTTCATCTATTGATTTTACATGCAGCTATGCAGCAGGGCAGCATACAGAGGAGACAGTGACCCTGCTGGTGTGTCACTGAGACACACATGTGCTGCTCTATGGGCAGGTGAGAGAAAGAGAACATCTCATCCTGGATCAATAAAATATCCCAGATTTATCAGCAAGTGGTTGTGTGGTGATGGGGATCAGGGGAATTAATTGTTTGTGGTGGGTTTGCACAGGAACCACTGCGTAACTCTTATATCATCAGTTAATAATGGACTAGACATGAGATAATGGTGCATGCAAATGGCTGCTGTTATAATGCTACAGCTATGGGTTGGATCCAATCTATCCTAATGGGATGTAATGCAGTCAGCTGATGTTTGTATGGACTGGTGTGTATCATTGATAACTGTGCATTGTCACAATAACAATAATAACAATCGGTCAGTATTTGTCTTTTAATGTTTAAATTATTTCAGTGTTACATTTGCTTGAATTGTCTGAACAGGGCATTTCAATCTGTTAATATTGAATATGTAAAAGACTATGTGAACACAGTTACGGTACCCAAGGCAATTTAAATCACACTAGGCCAATGGTGTATTCACATGCTCCTGGGATGGATTAATGCCCCGAGGTGGGGAGTTATTCATTTCCCAGTTTGGTGTAATCATGAGCTTTAAGTCTTAATGTGGAAACAACATGGATTCTACAAAGAAGATTTGTTGTATTTCATTGCCCAGAGCGTTTAAATGACACGTTAATAGCTGTTTCCAATATTTGTGTAACAACGAAGAGCAAAAGAAACAGATCAGGTGAGACATTAAATGTGTACCAACATTTTCATTGACTTTCTGTGTTGTGTTTCTAACTTGAGGGGGTGTTCTCTCGAATTTACCCAATTAGGAACTTAATTTTCTATGTTAATGAAAGTGAAAGATAATTCCTGTATCCGCCTTCTGATTCAGGTCTGCTCCAAAATGTAACGGGCTCTTCCTTTTACATTCTAAACCCTTCCATCTAGTAATTTTAGGCCAGTAGTTTTTTACATAATCCTGCTGCTAAACAGAAGAAATAAACCGACCGAAACATTTCCTCTTCGGAGAAAGCATTAAGGACACACCTTTGCATTGTTTTCCCACACTGAAATGAATACAAAGTTATATTAATTTGTGGTTTTGATGCCATCATGAGACAGATTTGGCTGTTTAGTTTCCAAATTAAGAGAGATGATTTAATAATTCACTAAAATGGTCTTTAACAGTTTGAATATGAAGGGATTTACAAAAACTTGCAACTATACAGAACAAAAAGTCACAATAAACAAAAAGTCTTGAGTATGAATAACTCAATCCCAAATGGCAAATACTAAGAATCAAATGATGAAAAGAATATAGTTCCTTGGAGCTGTGTTAAGACTTTTGCTGAGAACAGCCAGTGATCAAAAAGCTGGTTTACCACAAATGATAGCAGCTGATTGCCTTCGGTCACAAGATATGTAGAAATACTAAGTCACAGGAAACTTGAAAACAGTTTGCCCTCATCTTCCACGAGTGATGAAAGGCCTCAATTTAGTACTTCTAGATACTCCTATTAATCATTTCCCCCCTGGGCTCTAAAGACGCGCCTTTTTTTTCTCACACGGTGGAATCCCTGCAGTAACTCTCTCGTTGTGTGGGAAGAAATGAGACTCGCCTGTTTGCACTTGGACTTCCCCCCCAGTTTGCTGTGTTGTGTTGTGATGTATCGCCCATCTGGGGGTCTGCAGAGCAAATCAGTGGTCCAGTTACTTGGCCGAGGCCCACGGCTGCAGCGTTAGGGCTTACTGTTTCTCAGATGAGAACGTGCTTCTGTTTGAAGCGGCACTTTAAAGCATTTCCTCCCTCTCACTCTTTCTTCCTGCCGTTAATGATCTCCCTCTAAGCCCCCGTTTCTGACTTTCTCTCTTTCCTTCTTTCTTTCTTCCTGAGCTTTTATAGTGGCCTCTCTCCCACTTTATAGTAGCCTGGTAGTGAAATATGAGCACAGGCCTGCTGACCTGGCCTGGCCGTGACTTAGGAGTTAGAACACTAGAAGCGCTACAGGTGCCACACACACACAAGCCGAAATACACACACACACAAACATAAAGCCTTGAACATGCGAGTACTTACTATTCGGGCTCTGAGACAAGGTCAAGGGCTTTCATCACGTCCTCCAGCAGAGACTCTGGGATGAAGCCATTATCTGGAGAGAGAGAGAGAGAGACGTAAAGAGAGACTGATGCACTGGCTGACCCCGGACAGAACATAAAATACAGGCTTCAGCTGAAACCAGGGGAAGCCTTCACCTATACACATATGGCACTAGCACTATTTACATCACTTGCCCCGGGGAATGAACTCATCTGACACAACTAAAAGAGAGAGAGGGAAAAAAAAACATCACGCACACACCTTGTCGTTTCTCTCTGACCTACATTCCACAGCAGTGATGATTGCTTTACCTGAAAGGAGAAGCTTTAAACACCAACATGTGTTTTTGCCTGAAAGAGTATCTGTGTGTTTTCAGGCACTTACAGATTTGTCTCATTTAAACAACAGCATGTGAGCCTGTGTGGCCTGTTGTTGAGATACATACAGAAACCCCTAGTGTGTTGTGAAGAAGATTAACTGACAAGCGCTGTGCTTGTCCGCGCTCAAGCTACTCGATCTCGCCCTTTTCAATGCCAGATGTTATTCACTCAGAGTGACAACTGACAGTCTGACAGCGAGCAGGGAGGGCGCACACACACAGACAGACACACACAACCTACACCAGGACAGTGACAAACACTATATATTAAAGAACATCCTGAGACAGTGGGTTTGCTGAGTGTGTGTGTGCGCCTGGTGAGTCACTGCAGTGCATGTGAATGCATCTGGCGCCCCTTTTCCACAACACAGGGAGCTGTGCTGACTCTACATGTGACACGGGCAGATTTATGCACCACTCAACTGCATTCCTCGCTGTGACATGTGTGTATACACTGCGGTGTGCGAATACCCGCGCGTCATGTACGATACATCTTGCATGTGTGTGCATTTATGTCCGTGGATTCACCTACTGAAACCCATGCATGCTTTTGTGTGCATCTTGGCACAAGTGTGTGTGCAAAAAAAAGACCATATGGCTCGCAGAATGTCCTGGCAGAGGATTGTGGAAGTGGATTTGAGAATGTGCAAAGCCGTATTCTGTGCTACAGGAAAAGACAGATAAAGAATGAGGGGGGGGGGAAGGTGACAGACAGTTAAGTTTACATAGTTGTTGTTGAAGTTGGCGGAGCGTGGAAGCAACATCAGCTGGTGGGATTTATCTCACTACAACATCACGTCTCTACATGTCAGCTTATTGTTCCTATGAGGCTGATAGTGAATTATGTTGTTTATGGCGTCAGAGCACGGCACACTTCATTTCACAATAACAACACATAAATAGGAAGGTATGCGTTCTGACTGGTGATGCAGTCAGCTCCTCAGCTGAACACTCTTGCAACATGGATAATTCTAAGTATGTGATAACATGCTCATGTCTTGAGTGCGACTCCCGACATCTTTCCACCCCCCCTCTTGTCTCAACGGCAGAAGAAAAACATTACACAGCTGTTACGACTAAATGTTTCATTTCAATCCTTTCTTGTCTCTAAGTGCCCACACCATCATCTTGAGGCTACATAAATGAAGAACTTTTAGTTCATCTAACATTACAGCCTGTCATCTCTTTTTACTGCCATTCTCGGTTTCCTTCCGCTCGCCTTTTACCCCAGTCACCTGGAAGTGACAAGAATGGAGGTTTAGTAAAACAAGGAGGAGAGCGAATGGTTGACTCAGCTGTTCAGAGGAGCTGATCTCACCAACCTCAACAACAACAGAGGAGACGAGGAGACAGAAACAGACCCTCGTTCTGCCTGCAGAAGAAAAATAATGGAGACTAGAAACAAAAGGCGCAGAGTGCAGTGGAGGTTATGAATGCATCTGCTCGAGCAGGAAGAAGGGAAGAGAAAGACAACAGAGCCAGGATATTGTTTATTCACTGTGTGTGTGTAGCTTTGTTAAACTGGAAGTTTGGATAAATTAAAGTGCATCTGTGTGCCAGGATTTTCATATAACTGGTGTACTAATGAGCAAAAAGAGTTTGCAGGGAGAACATAATGATGCAAACACTTGTTACCTTCAGGATCGAATGACTGGAAGACCCTCCTTGCCTGTTCTGATGGAGACTCAGGACCTACCAGGGACATCTCCTATAAACAGAAAGCAGAATGAGAAAGAGAAGAGGAAAAGGTTAGAGAGATTGTGCAACATCAAGAGGTTTGACCTGAAAGTGACCACACAGAGATTTGTGGCTACATTGTGCAGACGGGGAGGATTGTAGTGAGACATTGAGCAGGCAGATGGAGCAGGAGGAGAGGAAGAATTAGATCACATTGTGGGAGATTGTGGCTTCATAATTGCTGAAACATTAGAACGACCATCTAGATGTACTCACAGCTCGCAGGCCTTGATTGTTCTTGTCATGGTTTAGCAGCACTAATGTGCACGCACTAAACTGAGCAGTCAATACAAAGCACCACCCATTGCAGTAATCTGTGATGCACTGCTAATGCGCTTTGTATATGTATGCGTGTGTGACGATGCGTAATCTTAAGGGCCAGCGCAATCACCGGAATCCAATGGGTTATTAACTGATCTGCTGATAAAGTTAGACGGCTTGTTTTCACTCCAAACACACAATCAGGAAATCGAGCCTTACATATACAGCCCGTGATTTATGACAAGCTTTACAGCGTTTGTTTGTTGGTGAAGTTTAGATAGAGCAGTGTTGGCAGGGAGAATGGAAACAGGGGTTGTGTATATATACATGTAGAAGAGGGTGATGCCCCTTTAGACGCGCCTACTGCTGATTAAATGAACACTTCCCTGTTCTCTCCACACTAAAAGCCTCAGCATGCTTCAAACTAAATGCTTGTCAGATCATCTAACAGCATATAAACCCCCCTCAGTTAACATTCATCCAACATCTGCCTTTGAGAATTTTTGTAACTTGCTCAGCTCTGACGTTCGCCAACACATACTGGAAATAGAATACAGAAGCATTTTTTATCTTAGAACCTAACAGCAAAGTACGGCAACTTGAGTGCAAACATATAACCATATTACTGCCTCACAACTACCACACTCAGTTTGAGCTGCTTCCATCTGGCTGTTGATATAGGGTCCCAAGGGCCAGTCGACTTTTATTCCCTACGCCATACAGGCATTGAACACGGACTGACTGCATCAGGGAACACTTGTTCCCATGTTTTTAGCTCCATTTCTTAAGGCAGAGTCGATACACAAACTATTTTTGACTTTCTTAAACATTGAGAGATACAACATGATCTTAGAGAAGTCTGTGCTCTGTCTTTTATTATTTATGTGCAACCCTGATTCCAAAAAAGCTGGGATGCTGTGTAAAATGTAAATCAAAACAGAATGTATCAAATTCAGAGTATATAATTTTAAAATCCTTTTCAACATAAGTTTTTGTCCAATTTTCAGTTGAATATATGTCACAAAAGATCAGCAAATGAACACACTTTGTTTTATTTCCGTTTTGACTGCGTCCTAGCTTTTATTGAATTGTGGTTTTAACTTTTTTGCTGCAAGCTGCCCATCTGCACTATTGTATCTTGCATGATGTATATTTGTTTAGTTTTTTTTATAGTGCGTTGTGTAATATGCATTGTATGCAACTTTGCTTTATCTGGAGGCCAAAGAGAAATTTCAATTAAAGGGGTTAACAAAGTCCATCTATTCTAATCTAATCTTGTCCAGATCTTCCAGTAAAGTGAAGAGCTGGTGATCATCAGATTCTGATAATCAACATCACAAGCAAACATTGATAAAGAGGGCAAGGGTTTCATAGTTCCTTGAAGATATGTTGCGTGATACTACCATTTAAAGAAGTTTAAGAAGCTCAGAGGAGACAGAAGGGATAGCAGATGAAATTAGATACTTCATAAAAAGATGGCTTTTTAGCCTTAGCTGTCACAGATAAACACTCGTGCAAAGAGTGTGGGCGAGAGTCAGAGGGTTCTCACTGTTCTTCCTTATGAGTGAGGGAGGGAGTGTATTTATGACAAACACACAATGTTTTTGGAGAGCACATGAACCCTGCTCATCTCCTTTAGCTGGCCTTTATTAAAGCTTGAGCCTGAGATTCGTGCAGGCTGCGAGGGTTTCACGGTCCACTTATTACCGTATTCAGGGCTTTCTCACAGAGAGAGAAAGAGAACGAGAAGGGAGAGAGGGGTTCAGGGGGACACATCGAGAAGAGATGACTCCCAGCTGCCGGCTCTTCAGATGCAAAGAAAAACAGGCACAGGCCGGTGAACACGCGCACACACACTGCTCTGTCACACAGAGTATAGCCGGGTCCTGATGTGTTAACATTACAGGCTCCATAAATCTGACGGAAGATTTGTCATTAGCTAGATATGTCTGCGTTTCACTTGCAGGGGTGGACAAGGGTCATTTTGGTGTCTCGGGACGAATAAAGTGCTTTAAGAAGTTCCAGTTGACTGCAGTCTAAAGATGGATGTCCTAAAAACATGTGTCTTGAACTGTTGAGATAAACTGTAGAACTAAACACACATTACATTTAAAAACAGTATACTTGAACTAAGAAAACACGCATCTCTTCCCAAAGCGATGAGAAGCTTAACTGATCTGCTGCTGGAAGTCCGATGTGCCTTGTGAAAGCTCGGTTAACACAATTTATTGTCTTCCAGAGCGGGACGGACACAGTCTGTGTAAATCATGCGGTAATACCACAGTTACAGGATGTCAACACTTTACCGGAGGACAAATGGTCTTCAACGGAAAAAATACCACACAAAACATAGTATTACTGCTAACCTATACACTTATAGGAGTCTAATGAACACATAAGACAATGACTCACATGAGCATAAGATCATGCACATGCACATAGACACATAATGAGGGCGGAGATTACGTTGTGTGTGTGATGACAGGTCTGCCTGGCTGTCTTTGATCTGTGTTTTATTAGAGGCCTGAGGAAGATGGTGCTGAGTTGGAAAACATGTCATGGAGCTAACACACTCCACAGGGAAGGTGTGTGTGTGTAAGTGTGTGTTTTTGTGTCGGAGCGTTCCTTTCCCCTCGATCCCACTGTGTGTGTGCGTGATCTGTGTGAGAGAAAGAATCTGTGCAATAATTAGGCCTGTCCCCTGCTGACGCTTGTTTCCTTACAGTCGAACACAAGCCGGCATCCTGTTCTCCCAAAGCGCACAAATATTCACACTCATGCAAAGATGCAGTACAATGACACACTCGCACAAAAGGACCTGGCGTCAGTGCAAAAGTGTGCCTTATGAAATCAAGGAGCACATTCCACCTCCCACTGCCTGACTTTTTTGCGCAAATCCTTGACCCCCTGAAAAGAGCAACAACAAGCTACCCTACACAGGAACAAAGCAAGAACAACACACGCACACACCGCCCGAATGACTTAAATACACAAAGCGATGCAGAACATTTGCTCTGCACAGAACAAGAATCGTCAAACATGCCTTGTTTAAGAGCCAACAAGTGTCTGTGTATGTGAGTCCTTTCAGTTAAATTACAAGTGACTAATCCAGACTTGTCCCATTGCAGAAGATTTAATCTGCCTGTACTGTATGCTCTACCTTTTTTGTTATCAGAGCAGATTTCCGGCACTGTGTGTGTGTGTAGCTAAAGAACCATCCTCTGTACTGTATGTAACCTCTTTTGGTGGGGCTCTACTGACCACGGTCGTAACCTTCACCTCTCTCCATCTGCACTTCTGTTGCCCTCTCCTCATTAGACTTGGTGGCTCTCTCAGGTTGACAGCTCTTCCCCTGCAGGCCTTTTTCCTCTCTTGTTCTTCCCCTTGCCCAATTCTATGCATTTTCTAACCTCCCTTTTCCTGTGCTAAGTAGCTCCTCCACTTTTGGAGTATTTCCTTCCCTCCTACCCTTGACTTTTTCTTCCATTCTTCCTTCCCCCCTTTGTCCTTTATCTCCTCATGCAGGTAGGTACTTCAGGAAAGACAGGTAGGCATGGTACTTTACTAGAGTTACTCTTTCTTTCCCCTCCGGTCCAGCCAAAGAGCTATTGTGTGTGCTGAGAGGCTCTGAGTGGCCATAGAGTGCGTCTGAAGGGATCGGTTTCAGGACAACAAAGCAGAGGTCTCGGACAGTGTCTCCTGCCTTGTTCCTAACAGGCAGCGACAGCCTCACTACATGTCAGGCTGAGAGTCTGTTTGTGAGGGCTTGTTATGTAGAGTGTATGTGTGCTTGGTTTGTTCACCTTAACTAGCCTGCGTCCCAAGTGGTTACGAGTACAGAAAACAATTGAAAACCCATCTCTCTCGTACATAAGGAGTGTCTGCAGTATCTACTGTATGTTTGTGTGTGTGTGTGTGTGTGTGTGTGTGTTTCAGGTGTGACAGACAGGACAAAGTAGTGATTTATGGAGCTGTCTTGGGTGAGAAAGACTGTGTCGCATCATAAAAAAAGAAGCGACATCAGAGGATAGTTATACAGTGTAATGATGGGTCCTGTAACAGAGAACGACACACTGGGGAAAAGGAAGAATAATACAGCACACACACACTGACACAGACAGCTTTTCATCTTACTACAATGCCCCATGGTCTGACCTGTCACAGATTATTAATGACTGTTAATCGACACCGCTTTGTTATTTTGTGATTGTGTGTGGCCCGCGCCCTCTGATCATACCAAGAACAGAAAGTAATCCTCTTTAAAAGGAGGCACAAACTGGCGCCAACTACCTTTCCCTACACTGGGAGGGGGCAGTATAATTAAATATTATTGTATATAAACTCACTGGTGTCATATTGTGTTGATATGATCATATCACGTTAACATTCTCAAACTGCAATCCTCCAAATGATATGACCGAGCTAAAAACCATTTAAAACCCAATTAAATTTAAGTAATGGTAGTTAGAGAGAAGCTATAAAAGAAGGGGACGTAGCCAATGTGATATCACACAAGCCTTTAATTTGGCTGTCCCCTTTTTGTTTTTGTTTGGAGACAAAAGTGACCATATTTGGACAAAGGGATGGAACTGAGTGAGAACCCAAGGACACCGTCGTGTTTCACTTCAAGATTTTTTTTTAAGGTGATATCTTAAAATACAATGACAGATATTTGAAGCTTTATTCGAAAACCTAAAGCTTTGAATGTAAAAAAGAAAGAAAGAAGAGAATCAGTACAGCCCTAAAACTGACCTACATTAACTGTGTCTGCACACTTGTATTTCAAGGTACTGCTCCTTACCATGAATGTCCATAAAGGACATTTTGCAGACAGGAGCTGGAGTCTTAAGGGACACAAAGCGCCACAGCGGCTGCTCTCCCTCCTAGTAAATCACTGACCCTGAACACGACTACTGTACACATACACACACACAAAAACACACGTGTTACTCCCTCGAGAAGCAGAGATACAGCCTGTGAACCTCATCACTCAGCAAGAGGAGCAGAAAGAGTGATGAGGAATGTCACAGGAGGATCACCCCCCCTACTTCCCCGAGTGACCACTGCACCACTCTTTAAAGTGCATCCTTCCTCTCTTCCTCTTTCCTTCCCATGAGGGACCAATAATCTGAAGAGGTTGGCTGAGGTGCCCAAAGGAATCCTTTACTTGGGCAACCGACCTGCTGCACGCTGCAGTGGAGAGTTACTTCAAAGACAAGACGGGGAAACGGAAGGAAGAAAGGATCCTTTTTTAAACATATTGCATGATATGTCTCGTACATCACCCATCCCTCCTCTCCTTCACTCTGTCTGTCCTTCTTCCCGTCTCTCCTTCCTTTGGCGTCTCAGAAACTCTTGTCCAAAAACAGATCCCATTACATGCCATTATACACACTTAGCCTCTTTCTCACATGCACACACACATTAATACAACAGAGGACAGAGAGTGTGGGGGTGTTGTGGGTAGGAATCAGAGATGGTGGAATGGCCTTTGTGTAGGTAGATTAGATAAAAACACTAATGCTATTAAGCTGATGGTCTGAAAGCCGCAGTCACACACTGACAGCGACTCGGGGGAATACACACCCGTCCCCAATGGCAGACAGAAGGAGCCGCTGACACATCAGAGGCAGGGATCAGGTTTTCTGCTTTTGTGGGGATGGCTCTATATCGGAGCTAAAAGCTACATAACCAGGTAGCGTGTATTTTTGTATCACCAACCCTGGGAAATCTCAGTGTGCTTCAAATTAGCTCCAAACATAGATTCCCTTTCAAGAACAGCAGGGTCACACTGAGTGCAGTCTCAGTGCCAGCAGAGCGCTCCTGCCCCGTGTCTTCCCCCTTCAGCCTGCGCTCAAAGGCGGCATAGTGTAGCGTCAGCCATGTACGTCAGCACATATGCATGCATGTGTGTGTTCAAGTGTGTTCCCAGTCTCCAGTGGGACAAATGGATCCAGATGGGAACTCTGGAATCACATTCCCTACAGGAAGCCATCCACCTGAAGCCACACACACACACACACACAACACTAATGCTAATCAGGATTAGGTTCCCCGTGCTCTGGAATGTGTAAGAGTCAGACTGTGTGTGTGTGTATATGTGAACATGTCACTAGTGCCGGGGGAGTTGTAGCAATCGGTAAGTCATCAGCGCATGCATGACGACTTTGGTTCATCACTGAGCCAACACATGATCCACTCGCCCAGCAGGCCTGAACTTAATGCATGTAACTGAGCTTTTAATCAATGGTATATTAAGGGTGTGGCGTTATGATGGAGATGATTGCCTGGGATTTTTCTGCCTCTCTGGTGCCATTTTAACAACGGCAGGGAGAATCGATTTGCTGCAACCAAACTGCCAGCTTTACTGCACGGGCTACAGCAATGTATAATGTTACATGTTCACTGATAAAGATGATAAACATGCTTGTCTGAGTGCAAACTGGGTGAGTGTGCATACTCACAAGCACACTGATCTGATGAGTCTGATGACTTTTACCCAAAGTTTCCCCCTAAATTGCAACAGCGGGGCTGACCTCAATCAGGGTGTGCACTGTATACCTTGTGGCATGGTGTGTATCTGAGTGGATGTTAAAGGAGCAGTATCCTGTGGTCATTTCTCAGGAACCCTTTTAGGAAGTCGAGATATTTTTCCTGCACTTTGAACAAATTAACCTGGTTTTAGTTTCCTGGACCATAATTCCTTTCACCCAGAAGATTCCTACTCTGATGTACTGCAGTGCTTTATGATGGGTCAAGGATACATTCAGAAAATCACAGATTTGTCTAACAAAGTGTCCAGAATGCAATAGTCTCAAGTCCTTGTTTCTACTCCAACATAAAGGAGGTCAGGTCTGATTTGAACACGTTTCCTGCAGAAGAAACTCAAAGATGAATACGCTGATGGAACTGTTTGTTATTTAGTTCCTCAGTGTTATTTCTGGAGCTCCTTAGTTCCTGAGATAAAAAAAAAAACAAACAAACTTGCTCCTATGAACAAGTGCCAGAATAGAAAAATGTGGGATCCATGTTGTTGAGATTAACCTGACAGTGAAGGTAGACAGAAGTATACTATAAATGGAGGCTCCCACTGGAGTCCAAATTCAGCAGTTTACATCATGGTCGTATCTTATAAGCTACACATTGTTTAGCTGATCACAGATGTTTGAGAAACTAAAGTTGTGAGTGAGAAAGAGAGCATGAAGATGTAGGATTGTGTGTGTGTGCCTGCACTTGATAAGGTCTTCTTTGGAAACTGAGCTTTTCCCTCCTCAGTGCTGGATAGGTGTAAAGCCAAGAAACAGCACTGGCCATATATGTCTATCTCCTGCGCTCATTTTCCCCTCCCCTCTCTTTTTGCAACTCTTTTTTCCCTGCACATTGATATCTGACCTGCACTATATTAAATCTGTTAAGCGCATTCCATATTTTGGTTTTTCAAACCTGCTGAGGAGACTGGCTTATGTTACGCCCTGTGTGTCTGCGTGAGTGAAATATGCGTTGCTTATGGATGAGTGGATTGGACTTGCCTTAGTGAAAAACACAGAGAGGTGAGTTTCGCTGCCAAGGATCCAAATAGGGAACTTTGGAGACTTGAGGAATGCCCCGACCTGAAACACACACAAAGAAAAGGAATGTGTGACAAATGAGTGTCTATTTTCAGTCAATTTCATCATGAATCAGTAACTGTTAAAAGTCTTTGTATGACGTCCATCTACTTGCTTTTAACTTATTATAGCTGCCTACTTTGCCTATTTATAGAGTTCATGTCTGACCTGCAGATTTTCTGGGCTTGCTTATTTTGGCAGTGATGAATAAATAACCAAGATTCCTGTTTTTAAGAAGACTAAAATGTGTAAGTCACATGTATTTATAAATCTCTTTTGTGATCTAATTTTAGTACGTTTGTGTTTCAGTGCATGTGTGCCAGTAGTGAGACAGAGTGGGAAAGAGTTTACAGTTCAGTTTGTTGGGACTGTGCCGTCCAAACACATTTTTTCATAGGCGAGCTCGCCCTGTGGTTAGTGTTCACATGTTGGATATGTCCCACAACTTAGAGTCACAAGTAACAAAGAGAATTTGTGTGTTTATTTGTATTCCTGTCACTCTTTCAGCAAACCTCTGAGGATGTAAAATAAAGTCACTGCAGAAGTGACAAAAACTGCAGCTCCTTGAATGGCCACTTGAAGCTGGCTCCAAAAGTGAATAAGTGAATTTTGCATAATTAAGGGTGTGGCTGCTTTTGAGTGACAGGTGGACACTGTCACTCAAAGCTTCATCCAGCCCGCCCCAGGTCCACCTCTTTTTGGATTAGCCGGGAGTTGGAGGAGTCAGGCACTGCTTGACGGCCAAAACCACCCACACCGAGCTTCATAGTGGCTCCTCAGAATCCCACGGGTGATGTCAGGGAGACTACATCCCTGTTTTATAGTCTATAAAGTTATACAGTGGGTGTCTCGCTCAATTAATATAGTCTTTAATTTACACCCACTGCATATTTTTGATGAACAACCGTCTGTGTCTGTACCTTGCAGTAGCGTAGAGATTCCATAAGCGTGAGAAAGCCAACCGATGCCTGTTTATGGATACCATGCAGCTCTACAAGACAGGGAGGAAAAAGAGCAACAAAATGAAAATTAGTTACATCAAACTGGCATTAATTTGGGCCTTTTGTGCATTGCTGTGGGATGTAAAAATTATTGCTCTCTGGTGGAAATGGTTTAAATCTGGGGACACAAAACTGAGATCTGTGACTGATAAATGTGCATATGTCAGCTTGAGTGAATTTGTATGTGTTTGTGTGTGTATGCAGTAACTTCTTGGAAGTCTTACTCATGCCAGAGCACTCCCTGTCTCCATCCCAGACATTAGAGACAGCGTGGCCGGTTACAAGGAGGTTCACCAGGCTCTGACTGAAAGGATAGATAAGAGAAGATATAAGCTATCATTTACACTTAACTGTACAAAAAACGACCTTTCAACAGTCCATAACTTTGTTTGTCAGTCTTAGTGATGAGGACAATTGATGTTGAGAAGTGTTTTCATACCTGCCATGGCCATGAATTGGGTCTATGAGAGGCTCCATTGTGTCCTGGATCTCATTTCTTATGTTCTCTATGCCCTGCACAGATGATATAAGTCTGCTTTTAATGTTTGTGTATTTGAACATTGATACAACACACAATGATTTAAAATTAATTTAAGGAAAAATCTTTCAGCATGTTTCAGGTTTTTAATGGTCCTTTTTAAAATCAGAATTCAACATTTCTATCCAACTCTCCATGAAGTTATTTCTTCTTTTTTTTTTACCTTGGTGAGGATGACCGAGTAGAGGAAAAGCAAGACTCCACAGCACCCCCTCCAGGTGTGGTAGAGAGACAACACCTCCTCTCTGAGACCAGACACTGACATTACAGTGCGCTTACTGAGGGAAGGGAACATAGGTCAAGTTGATAAGCGTTCAAAAAAAGATTTGTTGGGTTGTGGGATCAATGAGAGTGATGTATTAATTGTATTTATCATGCCAGCTTGGTAAGGATAACTTTCACAATGGGGCAGAAATCAATTGAATGCATGGGAGGACAAAGAAAAATCTAATCTTGTCTATTTGGAGTCACTACTCTCATTTTCTCCACCCTGGAAAGCTTGCTAGCGGAGTTGTCTGTCTTAGTTAGCATGCACTTCTTCACTGTGAGTCAGCATTGCTTTTTGCTGACTGTGGTCTCAGCTGCCAGTATGCGGGGTGATGAAATTTCAATAGTCCTCTGGCAAATGCAGCCTTGCATACACTTAGTTTGTGCGTGTGTGACAGACAGTGTGTGTGCTAGAAAGGTAGTGAGAGGTTGTTTTTTTTATTAGGCAATCAATGAAAGTGCTGAGTCAGCAACTTGTGAGCAGTGTGAAATAGCTAATTCAATGTGAAAGCCAATTCTTGTGGACTAGATTAATCAGATGCCACCCCTCCTCTGTGCTGATACTATCTTCTGAGAGATATGTAGTTCTCTATCTCCGTACTGAATATTGGCATTGTAAAACAACGATTTGTGAGGTTAATCCCTCTAGAAACTCATGGTAATATTTAACGTCAAGATTATCTGCTTTGAGGAAAGCACAGTAAAAGTTTAAAGATGCAAGGTGTTGTTGTTTTTTTAGTGAGAATATTAAGTGACACTTACTGGAGAACACTGTGAAATCGCTCAAAGCCAAGTTCCTCGGCAGCCAAAGCAGCTACGCACAAGAAAACACACATACACGGTAGTTTCAGAGCATGGTACAGAAAAAATGCATGCTGCTAAATAGTTCTCAATTGAAATTTACAATTTTTTATCATTAATGATAAACAAGGCTTAGACGAATTTGTGGGCTTTCATTTGTTTGCATTGTTATTTTGAATTTGACAGACGAAGGACTCACTGGGTTGCTGTTCCTGTGGCGTCTGGCTGCTCTCTGGTGCTGGCATATCCTGTGTTTGGGACTGTGACTGTGTCTGTGTGTTGGTATGTGTGCTAGTATGTGGGCTTTGTCCCTTGGCCCAGGTCACCAGGCAGAACCCTGTGGAGGGGCTGGAGCAGGCGGACTCCAGGATTTCACTCAGCGTGGAACACAGTGCTGTTTTCTGCTCCTCCTCTAACAGGCACAAACATAAAAGGTGCATGATTTAACAAGCCATACAACTACAGAAATCAATAGCATAAACATTGGCTTTGATTTTTCTGCGGACAATCTACCTGTCATCTGTCTCCAGTTGGAACTTTCTCTGCTGAAGAGAATGTTCTTTAAGAGGAAAGCCTGTAAAGAAACACAAGAAAATATTCCATGGTGCAACAAGCGACACTTGCTATTGTATGTTCCACCCTCACTGATTTTTATTATTTTTTAGATGTGAGCAACTAGTTTAAGTTAATAAAGCAATACCACCAAAGCATAAACCCATAAGATTCACAGATGTTAGTGCACATTTTAAGTCAAGTTTGTGTAATAGCTGGCTTACAGAAAAATCCCCAAGTGAACTGGTATAAATGATAAAAACACATCCACCTAGGGTTGTGGTGGTTTAAAAAAAATAAAGCACTTTCTGCTTTCATTCCTACTTTAAGGGCCATTGTGACTGATAATAATAGTGTAATACCATATACTGTCAGATTTTCTGAGACAGTTATGGTACCTAGTAAAATATCATACAGTTGCTACCCTACTTTCACCTGCTGAGCATGTAGGAGGTATGTGAGGATTGCAAGGTTGAACTAGACGTACCTGTACAGGTGCAATGACAGCACACGGCCCTCCTTCAAACTGCTCAAGTGCTGTTTGCTCATTCTCAGAAAAAACAAATCCTGCGAGTAAAGACACAAAGAAAACACCCTTAAAAGTGTCCCCAGTAATGACTCTTACTTGTACCTGTACAATGTTTTTGTTAGAATTAAAGCCTTGATATACTTGGCTCTGTACAGCACATGGGTGCTTTTGAGTGAAATGTGGGGTCTTTTCTGTTCTGCAAACACTATTCATGTAATCATACTGAGACGAAGCATCATACCTTGGGTCCATCTACGGAAGATGGAGGCAGATACTCCTCCACTGGAGGGTCTCCCCCAAACCAAATCCACCACCTCTTTATTTAATTCCGACATATTGGTGAGACCACAGGCACTCTCCCTTCAGTCTCACAGCCACGAGGGAACAAGAGATGTCTGTTGAGGCCAACTTGGTAGCTCTTTCCGAGGTTGATAGTCCACTTCTCTCGGCAGGTTGCGCCTGTGGCATTGGCCACAAGCTACCTGTGCTGCACGACAGTCTGACTCTAGTGGCTGGCAGCAAACTGGCGGGTAGGAATGACATCAACGTAGCCACACCAGCCTGCAAAGTAATGTGGCAGAAGCATAGGCTGACGTTACTATTTACAAGGGAGCGCATTTTTTAAAGCACTGATAACTTAAGTGCACATCAAATGCGACATATCTAGTTTATACATTAGGGTAATGCCATATACTGGCTCGTGTTATTCACAAGCGAGGAAGCTAACAATTGCGTTAACGTCAAATATTTGCAACGGATCGTTAGTAATAAAAGTACCGACAGCATGATGGTGATGAGCTTTTTCTGTAGCGGAGTTATTACCGTGTTATACGCATCTGAAACAACTGTGCCAGTGACAGGTTTTACGAGCCAAGTTTGCTTGGCAATGTCAGCAGTTAGCATTAGCATTACTACTAGCAGCTAATCTTTCATTGCTTTGTCATTCAATTTCTTCTCACGCTACAGCGATAGTTGCTGTATGAATTCATAATACTTGTCATCCGTTAAATAACGTTAAAGCGTAGTTACCTTGGTACACAGTCGAGTAATGGGATTCTGTCTTGATTATATATTTTGGTAGCAATTTCACTATCAGCAACGTCTCTGTCATTCGTTTATTTACAACAGAATTGTAAGGAAAAAAACTGTACGTACATTTGACGTGAACGCCCATTGGTTGAAATCCAGAAATGTCTAGATGCGTCAAGGGGTACAGTTTCAACGCCTTACCTTATTGGTCTACATGCTTGTCAATTATATTGAGCACCCGCCCACAAACTGGGAACCGTTTAATTCATTTGAAGCCCGCTTTAAATAATCCGCACTTTGGAGAGGGAAAGTTCATATTCTGTAAGGTTATAGTTATTTTAGCGTTGAAACATAAGTTTAAAACGCGATGTTAAACAATTTACGGTCGCATAAATTCCCTCTTTCCTCTGATTTATTTTTAAAAAAAGGTTATTTCAGTGCCTAATGTGTTTTGTCCAGTGCCTCTTTCCGTAGCAGCCACCCAACCGATTCTTCGAGCATGCGCACTGCACTCCTTTAGCTTTCCACGCGTGTAACATTCATACTTTTGGAAAAGTGTCTTTTGAAGACATAAATTGTGAAAATATAAAGCGTATTTTCCAGCACTATGGGAGGACAGGCAAAGGGCAAAAAGAAAAGCAAGCCGAAGAGAAAAGACAATCGCCAGAACAGTAATTTTGTTCATTTGGTTCAACATTGTTGCTTGTTATTTACAGTATGGAACCTCTTAGACAACAGCTAGTGGAAATTAACCTGTTGTATTTTGTTTAAGACTCTTTACGTGACCAAATGAGACAAAACTAATGTTGACTCTTCACTTATTTAATCACAGGAGAAGCAGGATTTGTGGCATTGTCTCCTCAAGACAGGATGAAGCTGAGAATGCATGAAAAAGCAAAGAAGAAGACATCTGAGAAGTACTCTGTGCTACAGCTACTAGAAAAGGTGACATTGGCAATATATCCACAACACAGATATGTCATGCCTTTTTGAATATATTTCTAATACTCAGTATCTACTGCATGTTTGTTGCATCATGTGATCATCTTTTGCACAGACAGAGGAATACATGGACAGTTTTGACTTTGAGATGGCTGGCCTTTTCTGTCAACGAGCCCTGGATGTGGATTCCAGCAACCTGCAAGCTCTAGATATGCAGGGACACATCTGCTCGGAATTAGGAGACACACAGAAGGCTAAGGAAATATCCTTTATGCAGGTTTATATTTTCTTGTGGTTTGCATGTCATAACTCAATCATTTGATTAAATTGTTGTTATATTTTCATGCTGTTTGAGAGGCTGGAGTCTCCTTGACCAATCATCTTTAAGCTTTTCTGCGAGCAGTGGAGCTGAGCCCAGACGTAGGCCACAGTAAGTACATGTACCTGGGACAAATCCACACAGGCCAGGAAGCGGTTGACTACTACACTAAAGGAATACAAGTCCTGCTGTCTGCATTGGAAAAACAAGCACAAACCACAGTAAGTGCACCCCATACACACTCACACACACTCCCTCTGTATAATTTGTTATACATACTCTACAGCAACTTGGGAGAAATGGCTAGGATTGAATCCAAGACATAATGCCAGTGTAATTGTATTTATCTTCACAAGAGGGTGCTGTTGAACAATGTATGAAATAATTATCTATCTATCTATCTATCTATCTATCTATCTATCTATCTATCTATCTAAAACCTGTATACATATCACCTTGTTATGACAAAGATCTATTGATCGGTGTTAGTTCAACTGAACTTCAATAAATAAAACATGTGATAGTGAACAATACAGTACTTAGGTACTGTAGCATTACTTCGACCCCTGCCCCTGTCAAAGCAGAATTGGGCAACTGAACCCCAAATTTGATGCTGCATTGTTTGAGAGAGTGTGGGATCCTGTTGAGCAAGCGGCACCTTTCATGGTAGCCTCTGCTACCAGTGCATGAATGTGTGTGTGTGTAAGTGCACTAAGACTAAAAAAGTGCTATATAAATGCGGTCCATCCATTCACCGTTTACTCAAGATTCATTATTTTATATCTTAAAGATGTTACTAACCACACATAAATTACAGAGTATTAGAAAAAACCTTGTCAAATTTGCCAACCCCCCATAAAGTCCTTATTTTATGCTGATAATGTAGCTAGAAATCCTGTAGCGATCCTCTGAACTTCTTGTTTCAAATAATTTTATTTTGAAGCACATACATACTGTTATTCACATACAGAAATGTAATAGAATATAACTCTTCCTTAACAAACAAGAAGCAACATATTCAAAATAGATACAAATACAACACGGATAGAAGAGAAACAAAATCTTAAAACAAGCTTCCCTCTAAGTCGCACAACCAAACTTCCCAATACAGTATTAAAATATTCACTTTGAAATCTTTATGAAAGGGGTTTCATTTTGCCATTGCACTCTTTGAAATGCTCGTATTACTTTTGAACTCGTGTAGAAATCTGCTTACAAGTAGTTGACAATGAATTGCATTTTATTTGTTGTAGATTCTCAAAATTTTACAGGAAGTCCCATCGCCATTTATACTCCTAAATCACTTTGTATGTGGAGCCTACATATATGCTTAAGCCTGCTTGATGAGGTAAATTGCTTTGATATGCATGTATTGCAAATCTGCAATGCAGATTTATTCAAAATGAGCTGTGGTATGCGTAGAAGTTACGGTACTGGCAGATATCTAAATTCAGGTGTAGTAGCCAGATTTAAAAATAAATGCATAAGGTGCATCTCTACTTTTCTTAAGCATTTATAAGATATAGCATAGAAATCTTTGAAGCGACATCCTCTTCATTATCTACATATGTTATGTTGTATATGACAAGAAAGAGGTGTGAGTTGTTATGTATAATTCAAATCTTCATAGACCTTATAGGGACATTTTCACTTGTCATAATTGGAAAAGCACAGCTGTTACTAACATTGTTATCAATGGCTCCATTCTCATCAAGTGTCCCAGTGCGCTGTGACAGTGAGCCAGCATTGACACTACCGGGACCCTGAAACCAAAGTAACTTAATGGAATTGAGCTGCCATTAATTTTGTTATTTACACCTGTGCTTTTACTGTGAAAAGTCAAAATGTCCTCTGCAAGACTCGGATGGAGTTTCTCTGGGAATATCGGGAAAGTCGTGCTTTGTTTTCCTTATTGGATAACTATCTTTTGATTTATTTTACTTCCTAAAACTTCTGAAAACATCTGCCCTCTCCTCTTGAAGCAGGCTCAGGCCGGAGCTGCTGCCCCACCAGATGAGGACACGGAGCTCCCCACAGGAAAGGATGTTTGTGTAGCCTACTGCTCCATGGCAGAGATTTATCTCACAGACCTCTGGTACAGAACACACAGAGTTGCACACTTGACACTTATAACCATATTTCATGTTGCTCATGTGGTAATGAGCTGAGATTTTCTCTCTCTCTCTCTCTCTCTCTCTCTCTCTCTCTCTCTCTCTCTCTCTCTCTG
>CAFUXE010000434.1:538170-576157 GCA_903364295.1 Serranus cabrilla | reverse complement strand
GTGTGTGTGTGTGGGGTTGTGTGGGTGCAGGGGGTGTAGCTGGTGAATAGTGGCGAGGGTAAAATCAATAGTAAACCGGACGTGAAATGGAATTTGAGTCTCAGCCAGATAGGGTGCGATTGAAGAAGGATCTGCAGTGTATGCACAGAGGACAGCGGTATATATGTGTGCGCACGTGCATGAGTGTGCATGTGAGCGTGCACAGAGGCGGCTAGGGCAAACGGAGGTCAAAAGCTTTACTATTTGATGTGGCTGAAAGGGAATCCCATGAGCACGGATTGTGGGTAGGGTTGGTCCAAGGTGTGCTCATCATGTAATTTTAATGCCTTTCCCTACCAAGGATGTGACTGCAGGACTGACGCGATGAGTTATGTGTGTGTGAGTGTGTGTGTGCGGGCGTGCATGGGTGTGAGTTTGCGGCCAGCCCTCTTGAGACTTCCAGCGACATGCCCTGTTCACACTCCAGAAGGTCTAATCACAGCCAGTGTCACACTCTTGCCAGTGAGGAAGCGTGTATGTGTGTGTGTGTTTGTATGACCAAGCGAGACAGGAGTTAAGAGGAAGAAAATGTGTTGAAACAATTGATCTAATTAATGCTCTCTTACTAATGAAGAGATGTGCAATATGAGCGCCATGCTGTAAAAAATCAGGGTTAGGGAGTTCAGGATGGGAGGGAAGTTGGTAAGATGGCAGGATTTTAGCTTTACTCCACACAAATGGTGCACGTGCATGCAAGTGTAAGTGTAAGTATAATGTGTAAAAATGAAGAGGTATCTGTCTCCTTGACAGCAAGGTTATTTGGTGAGAGTGTGTGACTGTAAGCGACAGAAAGCCAAAGACGGAGTGCATGAGGGGGAAATGGTCAGGAGACAAGCCAGGGGAATGAAGGCATTAGGATATGAAATGAAAGAGGAGGTGAAATGAAAGGGGGAGTTTAGCAAAGGTGTGAAAGAGAAGGTGAACAATGATGGAATGATTAGGCTTTCACCACATAATCAGACTGTCTTTATTCTGCTATATGAGTGAGTTTCTATCAAAAGGTTTCTATCAAGAAATGAGGGGAAAAGAATCAATTAGGGTATGAAGGGTACGAAGGGTACATTAGTGCTTATTATGACACTCTGGTCCGCTACATACTGAACAAAAGAAGGCGCTTACTGATAATCTATGCTTGAGCACCATTGTATGATATGCATCCAAAGAAATTGAATAATTGCAGAGAAAGAAATGAAATAAAGGTATACTTTAGTTTTTTTTATGCCAGCAGTTATTTACATTCTCCCTTTCTTTGTTCCCTTTTTTTCCTATCAAGTCTGTGCTCCCTTTAACCAGGCAGAAAGCCCCTGCAGGCTGCAATATAATGACCATAAAAAGGGTGAGACCTCATTCAGCGCCAGAAGCACTTGCGCTGCATTGTGCACCTTAAGCGAACATAATTCTGTTTTGTATTAAAATCCACAGGACTATACAATTCTGTCACTAAAGGCCGGCGCCGTTACTGTTGTTATCATGAAGTCAAACTTGCCAGCTCTTCTTTGTTAAAGTTTCTTCAACTGTGAATGCTGCCATGTTGATTTATGCCACACAGTGTTTGGAAACTCGAAAGAGAATTAAAAAGTTTCAAATTGGTTTTCCTGTTTAGAAGTTAGCCACTTCCCGGGTGAACAGACTGTAGCGAAGGGCATTGAATATAACAATATGTGTGGCAAGCAATAAGACGTTTTGAAAAGATTTTATTAAAAAGTAGAAATAAAAAAGGGATGTACAGATCTAACTTTTCTGTCCCAGTGCTGACACCTAGGCTTCTGTATCAGCCGATGCTGAGTACCGGTCTGATTGCAGTTTTAATTAACTGATCGGTGTTGTTGACTTAAATATTGCTTTTGTGGTTAATTGTTAAAATAATACATTTTGCACTTGCAACTTAAACTTTAAAAGAATCTTCAAAACTGAACAGGAATTACAATTCTTTAAATAAGTCCTTTCAAATGCAGCAACAACTTATTATAATCTATACAGGAATGAAAATGACACTGTATATATTGTGTATAGTTTAAGCATCGACTTAGACAAAGATTCACTCAGTGTGTTTTCTTTTTGAGTTGATTGGTGTGAAATCTGAGTTGCGCGTGGAGCGATGTTTACTTGAGCATCTTTGCGCGCGGGGCGGAGGGAACGAACGGCTCCATGAGCAATAAGCAGACATTGTCACTGCTCCACTCTGCTCATGTGCTCTGGTGTTACTGCATCCCTGAGAGGAAAACTGTAATTACTCCAATTCATCAGAATACATTGCTGATACTGCTGCTGCTGCTGCATTGGGTCCACTGAATTATTTGATTTGTTTTGTTCTTTTTTTTTTTTTTTTGATTATTATTATTTTTCTTACCTTGTTTACATCCATTATGAAAACTGTTTGTCTGTCCAAGTTATTATGAGTCTTTTACTTTGAATTGAGTCCAGTAGTTGTTTCACTCTGAAACACAAATGTTGTTGTTATTCTTATTATTACAAATAACAGGGTTACAGAAATAAAACACATAACATTAATGAAGGTAAATAAATAAATAAAGGAAGCACAAAATATCCAAAATATTCATCAATACTTAATACTTGATAAGGAATCAAAAAGGGGGGAAATTAGTCGGACAGATCAATCATCTACAGTCGGTTTGCTTTCCTCCAGATCATTAAAAAGTGCTTTTAAAACATCCAAAGAAACCAGCTCATGAAGATTCAGATAATTTTGCAACTGATTCCAAGAAGCGGGAGCCGCATACTTAAACGCTCTTTTTCCCAGTTCAGTGCGGGCTTTAGGGAAAGTTAATAGGGATTAGTCCTTTGAGCGAAGATGGTAATTTCCAGGACTTTGCAGTTTGTAACTCCGTAGATAAGATGGAAAGTATGCCGGTGGTTAGTCTACGGGCCGACAAGGCAGACCGACCAACCCTGGCACACAAAGAGCAGTGGTGAATAAGGGCTTTAATAAGCCTCAGTGCCCCGTGGTAGACAATGGTTGTGGTGCTCAGAGTCAGTAGTGTTCAGGTTCTGGGGAACTTTAATGGTAATTCATCCAATTGGTTTTGACATATTTCAGTTTGGACCAAAGTGGTTGACTGACAGATCGACAGCACCGTCCATAGAGCCATGGAGCTATCATGGCTAAAAAAAAATAGCCAGCAGGCGGTGAGACCAGCCGTGTGTCTGCACCCCTTGGTGTGTGAGAGTAACATATTGTTGTGTGTGTTTGTGAGTTGTTTTAGTCGTGGTCAAGTGTGCTTTGGACTGTGACTTAGAGCTTGAAGGTAGAGCAAAGTGGACCATGAAAGAGTTATACGATTACATACACTCACACTCACACACTCACACTCACACACGCTCTCCCGCCCTCTCTAGGCAGCTCTCTGGGCCGTGAAAGTGAGAAGAGAAAACATAGGCTGTTGTAAATGAGAAATGCCTGTGTTTCTTGCGACGGCGGTGCTGATCTCAGCAGCGTTCGCTGCAGAATGTGTAAAGAATAGCTCCTGTTTGTTTAGCTAGCTGAAAGCATCTCAGTGAATAATCACATCCTATTCAGCAGACACACTGTGCTATTGAATCGTAGGCAATATCAGCACGTAGAAATACAATTTCCAAATAGCATTCAGTATTGTCGAACATACAGTATTTTTTTTTTGTTTTGTTTTTTCCCACACATTCACCGAATTTCCTATGTTATTTTTCTCCCATGAAACTCATATGAAAGACACTGTTCACCTCTAGCCAAGGCTGTAATGTGCAATTATTCTGGGTATTGAGCCAAGCCCATTCTAAAGCAACCCAACTTTTATTCAGAGTGCTCGTTGTGGATAAACATCTCCAGGCATTTCTGAGTGACATTGGCAGAATGAAAATCACACTGTATATGTGTGTGTGCGTGGGGCTTTAAGGAGGCTGAGAGGGTCAGCTCTCCCCCGGTATCAGACCCTGTGCCTGGACCTGGGTCACGCTCCACCTCCCTGGAGCTCCAACCTGAGGAGACAGCATCCACTTAAATATATACACACACACACACTGCAGATTCTTACACTCCAAATGAGTTCCCATGAGGCTGCGTGTCTCCTGTCAGGACCTGCTGTTGCTTAGAGACTGGTCCTGGGGCAAAGCAGTCACACACACTCTTCTTCACTCTCCTGGCCTCGTTACACTTTTAGTAAGAATGATGGCACTCAGCTGCTTATTGTCCGCAAGCTCAGGGGACTGTGTGTGCATGTGTGTGTTTGTTAAATGGAATAATATTCCTAGATCTTATAAACCATTCCCCACTCGCCCTGCTTTTCTCTCTAGTTTTGTTTCTGGAAAGGAAAGCATAAATATAAATTGCCGTATCGGTTCCCCTTACTCTGTATATGCACACACAGACACACAGTGTTATGCTTTGCTGTCCTTGGTGGTAGCTCCAGTAGTTTTATCACCCAACTCCACTTTGAGTTCAGTAATTACACACAAGCAGAGTATTTTACAGAGATAAATCTGCTGGCTGCTTTGAGAACAGGCCTTCTTCTTCTTCGTCTTCTTTTTTATCTTGCTCCTTCACGGCATATTTCACTGAGATAACAACTTTGATTATGTGTGTGTGTACGTGCACATGTACGCCATATAACCATATGTGCTCCAGGATACATTATTCGGCGTGTGTGTGCGCGCATGTTGCTACAGCAAGAAGGAAGATAAATGGTCTTTTTGTCTCTTGTGCGGCTGAACGGTGTATCAAATGTGCTGATTTGCCAAATGAAAGACAAAAACTGTTTACCAGCGTTTTGTGAGCCGTGACTGCCTCGCTGACAGAATGCAGCTGCTGTTGGATATTTCAGGCCGCCTAACCAGCACTTGGAGACTTAAAACCTCAGGGCTGCTCACTTCCTTCAACTCCAAGCTGCTGCTTACTGATGCCGCCGTGATGCTCGGTTATCTTCCATGGCACAATGGAAGAGCCTCAGACGAGAGCTTTTCACTCGCCGTATCTCCTTTTCGTGCATTGCCTCTGCAGTATAATTTTGCACTTCGTGTTCAACATTTCTGCTGTATAACCTACTTTCTATTTAGAATTTCTAGTCTACTTACTAGCCCATTACACACTTGCATCATCCTTTTTTTGTCTTTTTTTTTTTTCCTCCCTCTCCCTCTTCCCCAGCTGTACAGTAAGCTGCGATGTGATGACCAGCCGATGTCGGAGCATGTGGAGCAGCTGCTCGGCGATCTGGGAGGGGAGCTGGAGGGAGACGAGGGAGACCCAGTCCTGGATGAAGACTATGAACCCTGTAGTGATGAGGAGGAGGACGATGCAGAGGCACCCATGGAACACTGACCACAACCTTGCCTGTACTCTGTGAATTCCCTTTCCCCCCCATCATGCTTCCCTCCAGTTAAAACGCTTGAGTGCACTCTGTGAAGTGCCTTTTATACTGGTTATCCTTTCACACCAGTTTATCAAAGATGAATTTTTGAAATTAAGTGAGATGCACAAAAAGAGTGGCATTAAAAGATGCAGTCTACTCAATCTCTTTCAGTCAGTTGTTTAATGCTTTTGGTGAAATAAGTGCATACTTGAGTAATGCTCCCCCCTAATCTCCTTGACAGATGTTGATGAAAGAAATTAGTTTTAGAGCTTTACTTCTTACCAGCCGCAAAAGCAAAACACCTTTTAATGCTTTTACCTCTCATACACACCCACGCTTTGGTTTCTACAAGCAAACACAGGGCTCATGCGCGCACACACAAAAGCGGCACGTTAATTACTTGGGCTTTTCCTCAACACAGCAGCAGCAGTAGCAGCAGTATTTCCCTCTCAGGCCGCAGTAAAGTGAAATATCTAGACAGGATATAAGCATTATTAGAAAGCTGTGTCTGCCAACAAATAGTCAATGCTGTCTTTACATGTAACAGTTCAAATATTCCAAGCTTGCGTGCAATTTTATGCTACTCAGTTCATTCTCCTGCTTTCGGTTTCCCCCCGTTTTTGTTAACTCATTGTATTGAACAAGAAAAGAACCAGAGGAGAGAATTTGACTTTCACTTATGCAACATGCGTTTCTCTCTCTGCCAGACTGTTCAAAGTGTCTGGCACAAAGCTTTTCAGAGAAGAGAAATGGGCAACTCTGACTTCTTCTTTTTTCAGCGAGTTTTAACACTGCACCCTTTTAAAATTCTCAGACAGGGTTAGGAAGTGTAATGGCCCGGGTTAGTCTAATGGAATGGCACAATAATTGACCAATGCTTTTCACTTTCTTTTATATATATATTTTTTTTTTTTTACAATTGAGTGCAGCAAAATGAAGAGCAGGGATTTGTGCTTAGAGATCATTTTAACCTTTTTATTTGTAACTATCTACAAAGAACTCAGAATGGAAGCATCAACAGCATGAGGATCTATTGGTTCAGGTCACACTGAACATTTTAAAAACCTGGGTTGTGACAGTATTGGATACATTCCTCCACATTACAGCCAGGACTTAAAAACAAAACAAAACAATCAAATGCAGTGTGTGCAAGGGCTGCAGCAAGTTATTTTTTGAACAACTGGTAACAAAATCATCACTGACTAGCTGAGTCTTGTTGTCTTCCTGTTGTCATGTTGTGACACATGGACGTGATACTTGAGGGTTCTCCAAACTATTTTCAGCTAATCACAGTCGGCTTAATTTGTGTCTGTTTTGACAGATAAAGACACATGAACAGGTTCGTTTAAAACTGAACATAACATCTGTTTTCTCCATATCAAGCATTTGCTGTGTCAGGGTCAAAGCTACATGGATCCATTAAAAAAACTAAGAGAAAACAGACGGAGGATAACTTTCTGTCTGTTGTGTTTACTTTTAAAATAAACTGTAATTATGCAGAGACATTAGATTTAGCTTGTTCCAATAAGATGATATTAGGCTGGAGAGAAACCGCCGTACATTATAACAAAAACGTATAGTCTTTTTTGAATATTTCACAGCATTAGTCTAAAGTAATTATTTTTCATTCACAACAGAAACTTGTGAATTTCGTATCCAATTTATGTTAGTTACATTTCCCTTTCATTGCTGCAACCCCAGTGTCCATTTATTTCATTTTGATTCCTTTTATTTTAGTGGCCTTGTCTGTATTTGCCCTTTACAACAACAATCCTTAACTAAAACAGCAAGGTGTTAATTAATTGTACAAATAGATTTTTCAAATAAAACACTCCAAATGATCACGTTTAGATTTTTATCCCATTGATAATAATAATACATTTGCAGCCCTTGTTTGTGCATTATATGCAGTTGCAAGATATGTTTGATAAAACACTTTTCTCAAGCCCTGATATATATTAAGTGTATGTCAGAGTTCTTTTTTTTAATTTTCATGAACGGATATTTTTTCCCAGATATCTTCAGCAGTGGGACTGTGTGTGAGGTGCATGCTGTAGCACACATACACGGCAGCCCATGCACTATGCTTGTTAACAAACACAACACACCACGGGCAACCGCTGCTGCGCGGCCCCTTTGAAGAATTTCATAACCGGTAAATGGGAACGTTATCTGAGATCTTGCTCCCGATAGTGACCTAGCTGCAAGCTGAGAGGCCTGTTTGGGAATTCAGGAGTTCAGATACCACAATCTGATTGTGCGTGTTTGTGTTTAAGGAGCGTAAAATAAAGCTCGGGAAAAACGCAACAGATATGATACTGTGTTTGTGCGTGTGTGTGTGTATATGCTGCAGATATTGATAGCTTAATGTGATATGATGTGTTGTTATTTGTGGCCCCGGCTTTGTTCAGAAATATTCATGTCTGTGATGTTTAATGTATGATAATGCACCAGGAGTGCAGGCCTGTAGGACTGACTACCTGGAGCGCTGCTGTCATCTAGCATTTGGCTTTATAATTAAAGCGGGCTCGAGTGTATGCAGGCTTCTGCATGTGTGTGTGTGTGTGTGTTACGGTGTGTCCATGCGGCTGATCTGCAGTGCTGTGTGATTAATGACTCCAGGGGTGAGTGAACATCAGCGGTCAGCCCTTTCTGGTTATTCTGAGCTGACCTAGTGTGAGTGGGCCATAGTGGACACAAAGCCTCGGGTGATCCGAAAATCCTTGGCCATTCTCTCACCTGTACATCAGCTTCAGCGCTGCAGGAATGTTTTCACTTGCTGGGAGAGGGGAGTGCAGTTTCTACACAAGGACACACATTCAATCACGGGGAAAGGACACTCACTGTTTACTCACATTCTTCCCGCCTCTATGCTGAAAATCGTTTTGTGAAAGGCCAGAATGGCTCTCTGAGAGGCCAATGAATAGAAATAATCAGCCTTGTGTAAATATATCGCCACGCCGAGGATCTGCAAGGTTTTATCTGTCATGTATTTCAAATGTCTGGGAATTAACAAATATATGCATAAACATTACATTGTATGCACAGTTGAAGCCTGATTCAGACATTAAGCAAATGTGTCTTTTTACCTGTATGTCAAGCTGTCTTTGGAGACCTACACAGCATGTGTTCAGTCTCCAGGGAAACCAACCCATAATTAGTGTTTGTGTGCCTGCATGTGCCTGTATGTGTTTTTTAATAATCGACCGTAATGAGATGAGCGGAGGGGAGAATAATCCTGGATTAACATCTTAAAAATGCATGTGTCGTCATAACAACATCCTGATTGGGACTTAATCATTGAAATACACACAAACACTAGCCATACACACACACACACACAGCACCCACCAATTGTCCCTGCATCAGATAGCCGAATGCTACAAGCCGCGTGTGCATGTGCTGTTTATCCTGTGTCTGTGTATGTGTGTATCGTTGACTTAATTAGAGACTTAAGCGGGGTGCTCCTCTGAAGGGATTAAGGGGGAAATTATCAGAATCTGGAGACTTAAAGCTGAAACCAGTTAAACGGAAACAGGAGGAGGGAGATCAGGACTCTGAGGAGAAAGGAGTTTGAGAAGCAGTTCTACTGTTTATACTCGGTCACGTGTTAATTTGTGTAATTTGTCCGCTTGAAGTCACATGCAAGCACTTGAGTTTCCGTCAAGGTGTAAAAGCTATTCTTTCAACCTCTCAAAGCTGCTATTTGGCTGTTTCTGAATAATGTACATGGACTGCGGACGAGGTTTAATGGATATTCAATGACGCTAAGTGACAGAAATTCCGACAAGCGGGACAAAGAAAACCAAGGACAAAATCAACTCCTCTGACTTGAGGATTGACAGATAGGAACTGCACGCCACTCATCTACATCCCTTTCTTTATGTGGCTCTGCATTCAAACTGTGAATTAACGGCATAATGGGAGTGATGGTTATCTGACCCAAGGGTTTTTCTGACAGCCACTGCGAGATGCCATGAATCAAGTGACCTTTATCCTCTGCAGTGAAACCATTTCCTGTACAGGATGGATTTCCTGGGTAATTGATGCAGTACGTGTGACCTCGGAAAAGCTGTGCAGCAGAGAGTGGTTGATGCAAAGGGTTAATACTTACAGCTTTGTGAGGCTTAAAATGATCGTTAAACGGCGATATGTTTGTCTGGGAGTGATCCTATTGGTAAAATATGTTTTTCCTCTGATCAATAAGCCAAGAGGTCAATGTCCATTATATGATTCATTTGTCTTAAATGAAATATTTGTTGAGCAAATGTTTCCATGAGAACTTTTTCGTCTTCATTGTATTCTGCAGACACTCATTGCTTCTCATAATTGACTCTCAGAAAAGTCGTCCTCATCATCGATCTCGTGCGTTTTTGGTCAATAAGGCTATTTTAGACTATCCTGCTGCTCCTATTGTCTGAGGATAGAATGTGTTCATACATCTCTCTGCATGCACAGTTTGTGTTGTTTTTGTTTTGTGTGTGTGCGCGCATAGTAATCTTTGGTGGGAACATCTGTCTCTCAGAGATAACATAACCAGGGAATTAGCCATGCTGTCTTACAACCCGAGCATCACATCTCACTATTACAGCCTCCTAAATTATACCCTATTACACCTCTATGCATGTGTGGGTGTGTGTGTGTGTGTGTAGATGAGTGTAAGCAATGTGCTGACAGTGTCATGTCCTTGGGGCGGCTGCCAAGTTTAAGAGTATCACAGAGCCCACTACCTCCTCTAATCCTTAAATCCATCGTAGAACAGAATTCACATAGTTACTTGTACATAATACAAGGCCTACACAAACAGGCCTCTCCTCAACAAGGGAGCCAAGTGAGTGAATAGACTAAAACAAAAAATAGATGGTGTTTTATAGGATAAAGGTGCTTTTTCTGGCCCAGAATTATACACTGTAATATACCGTTTTGATGTAAAAGCTCTAAACAGCCTGAAGCCACTTAGCGTTCCATATATGGCACCTGCAGCATCACCAGCGCCTCTTGATGCATCAGTGGTGACAGATCACTCTTTGAAGTGTACCTTTATGGGAGTTCAGAAGCTCACAAAACATAACAAAGCGATGCATCAACCTGAAATCATCAAAAATGCTGAAAACTATACGATCAAATGGGGCGATTAAGAGGGCACCAGGTGGAAAGCAGAATTTCCTATTCAGTTTTTTAGTGCACTCTAATCTTGAGAGGCTCAATCCCTTTGAACTTTTTCGCTTGCAACTTTTGAATGTCATTTGTTGGCTCAAGAGTTGAAATATTATCCCTGCTGTAACAACTGCTCCTAAGAGGCACGGAGATTCAGTAAGAAGAGATAAATTGGAGTGGAACAGCCTGATACTGTATGTCACACTCTGCCACGACTCAAGAAAACTTTTAATGAATGTCAGTGCAAGAGAAAAGGTATGGGAAGGGCTTTCACTGTGTAATAATAATACTGCAAAGCACTTTGTGCTGTGAATGTCGGCGCTGTGCAGCGTTCGAACATATAAAAGAAACATATGTAGACTGTGAATGAGGGGAACGGAGAGGATGGAGTGTTACTGTGCCTTTTCTTCGGCACAGTCAGAGAACAGCCGGGGGAGCTGAGCGCAGCCCCACTGACCTGGTTGAATCAAAGAGAAGGGTAAGAGGCGAGACCGCGAAAAAGGAATGAAAGGGAGAGAGCAAGAGATGGGAAGTGTCTCATTTATACAGCACTGCAATTTGGGTCGATGGATCGCTTCAGTAGCCGTGAGGGGCTCTTTTTTGCTCAATGCAATCTATACCCACAATCTAACAATCAAATGTGGTGCCAATAGAAGTGGTCCTGCCCAAGCACAGAGATCCCTGTGACTGCTGGTGTATTTGACTGAGTGCCAGCTTTAGTTTTTATACCTCATTAATTCACAGGAGCGATTGACTGAGGAAACCGCTTCCTCTCGATCATAAATCAACCCTCACTCCTGCGTGCATGTACACGCACACACAATAGCAAAACATGAACACACCAGGGGGCGAATCTCAGGGCTTAGGTAATGATTTAATCAGTCACTGACAGAAAGTACAGTGATATTGTGATTACTAATTTCCACATGACCCCTGTGTGGATAACTCCTGTATGTATGTGTGACTTATGATTTGGCTTTATAACACAGTGAAGGTCCCATAGCTTTATATCCATGGACACATTTGATTGTTGTGTTTTCAGTCAGGTCCTGTAAATGCTTTTAAGCTTGCTGTTAGAGGACTTTTCCCATCCTTTTTTTCCCCCTTTAGACTGGTTTTAATTTGAATGCTCATGAGCTGGAGAGAAGATGGAGCAAAACACTGAGTGGGTTGATTTTGTATCATCTCCACGATTATCAGTATTGGAGGACTGAGAAGTTGCAGCACATTTGAGTCTAAATTAAAGTCTGGGATAAGAACTTAGCGGTAGTATGAGTGTGTGTGTGTGTGTGTGTGTGCGTTAGCGCGTGTTGGAGAGAGGGAGAGGTAGAGATAGAGAGGTTTGATGCTGTAACAGCTGCTAATTATTGCTGCTCTATATTTCACACAGTCTGTTTGATCTCCTGTCCTGTGGAGAGAGATAGGGATTCTCTGTCTCTGTTTCTCACAAACTCACACATTTGTACACACACACACATGCAAACACGAGCAAGCTCAGGGGTCACAAGGAGGAGAAAGAAGAATTGTGCTCTAATTACTGAATCTCTGCAGGGGTTGACTTATATTTCTAGCCAACACCTCAGGACTGGGAGTGTACGTTTTCTGTCTTGTTTTTGTGTCTGTATTTATGTCACCGCTTGCTGTAGCCCCCCCAGTGTGCTGGGCTGTGTTCACTGATATCACGGAGGGCAAATCAATCCAATCTCTCAAAGCACTCTGGGTAGTCCAAGTCCATAGACCATCTGGATGCCGCTCTGTTCTCTTCTGTGTTCTGCTCCCTGAGTGCCGGCCGCTGCAGTGATCAACTGTTTGGCAAGCAGCTCTAATACATCCGAGGCTTCACCAATCACCAGGCATGGATGCATAGCAACAGTTACTAACCACCATAACCTTTGGCAAAACATGCAAGGAAGAAGCTCTTCGATGTTTCATTAATGATGCAAAGGGGGTGTTTTTTTTTGTGTGGAATGTTTTGATATCCAGGCACAACATGCACTACAAACCTGTCTGCTGCAGATTAAGTGTCTTGAAACTGAGTGGAGATTTCTTGGCTTTGGGAATCCCCCAGTGCAGCGAACCAAAGGTCAGACTGGACGTTATGATGAAATGCGGTCAAAGAAATGTGCTGCTTCGGACAAAATGATCCGTCTGTTTGGCAATAAAAATGACTAATGGCACACGTTTAATACAAAAAATACATTTTCATAATTTTTAAAAGGGCAGCATCTGTCTGGGACAGATACAGTAAAAACACTTTCGTCCTGATCTTTCTAAAAATCCACCTACATTTTTTTCAGCGCTCTTTGTTTGTCAGCAGGATTTTGGAAAAACTACTGGCCTGATTTTTATGAAACTTGGTAGAGAGGTGTAGCATGGACTAAGGACGAACGCATTACATTTTGGAGTGGATCTGAATTACAGGGTGAATACAGATTCATTTTTACTTTCATTGACATTGCAAGTTAGGGCATTTGTGCTGCATTCATGTGCTGTCAGAATAATTAGAAAGATCAGCTCCCAATAATTATTTCAAGACCCAACAGATTTGTTTTTCTTTTTTCTCTCTTTTATCGCTCAGCTTGAGCAATAAAATGACAAAGGATTGAAAACGACATGACTTCCAAACTTGGGAACGACGTGTTGGCCTTGGTGGGGGTTTATGCTCTTAAAATGGCTTTAAACCTATTGAATATCATCAATACTTTGCTTCAGACGCTCACCGTTTGAGAGGTGTAGGAAATATAGGGAATAAGGAAATCTAAGTTCTTTCATTATTTTGTTATACCTTTATCCAATCTTTGTCTCCTGATGAGGGAAACCCCTTCGCAGCATTTCATGTGCATGCACCCTGTTAAAAGTTGGTATTGTTCCTGGTTAAGGCATCACAAGCAAGAAATGTTTGGAGCCACTGCTCTACAATCTCTTAAATGAGTCTCAGGAATTCTGGGCCTCGTTTGAGACGTGGTAAACCACACGGTATTAATTCTTTATGTGGAACGTGTTGCAACATGTTGCACTATCAACACGAATCAAACAGAATAAGAAAAAGCATTACAGCCTGTTTATTTTCACCCAAGTTTTAATGTAACAGTTCTGATTCATTCATCGCTGTGTCTAGAATTGATATGTTAAACTCTGCGTGGGGGAAGAAAAAAAAACGTCTCATTTCACAAATCAGTAAGAAGTGTTGTATCACTGAAGAGTGTGGAATAAACGCTGTACCACTGTTCAAGGTTAAATTCACCTTTTATTTTATTGTTTGGCATGATTCTAATGTTATTACTCACTGTCAGAATATTTACACTATAGAGACAAGACAGATCTTTACATGTGTCAGATATGGAAATTAGTTGTTGTAATTCCTACTGTGTGTGTGTGTGTGTGTGTGTGCATGTCAGTCCAGAATTACCTCTATCGTATACACACACAAATACAGTATACACCAAGGTTAAAATGGCTGTGCTGTGCCCCCCGGTCCCTGCAACGTTTTTATGTTTGTTGAAAGTCACACTCTAACTCAGATAACCTGTATGAAATGGAGATAAGGGGGGAGTATTATCACTCTTTCTTGCCCCTCTGTCCCTGGCATGAAGGATACTTCAAAAGGCAGCTGGTCTGTCTGTGGTTCAGAAGGAAAGAGAGAGGATGACACAAGCCCAGCTTGTCTTTGAATAGCAGGTGCACCTTTCCCTTTATTGTGGGCCTGAATGAGGAATGATGGAAAAAGCAAAGGATCAAAGTCTGTTTTCCCAATGTCTGCTGAAACACAGCAGAGGCTAGATGGAGAAACACATTTTCATTTGAGAACAGTCAATAGTTGGGTTGTTTGTGTGTATGCATGCGTGTGTGATTGTGTGTGTGTGTGTGTGTATGTGTGTGAGTGAGTGAGGGCATATGGGAATAAGAGTTGATTCTAGTAAAAGCACTGACACATCACCGTTTCAAATAACAGGCTTTTGTCCAAACCAAAAATTCCCTCTCTTTGTCTCACTAGTCTCTGTTGCCAAGGAAGATTAATAAACATGGCAGCCACTCTGTGAGAATCACAACGCCTTCTGTTGAAACCTCACTGGCCACGCTCTGTCCATGAAAGACTGCGGGTTCAAGGGTTGCAGGGCTACTTGGGAGAGCGGAGCAAGTGGGGTCGCGTGAAACGCGGGAGACTGAGTGAGCAGAGGGATGGGGTGATGGGACAGCAGGATAGAGGGAAACAGGGAGGATATGGAGAAAGGAGAGAGGTGAAGGTGATGAGGGAGAGAGGGGTGGAGTGGGGGGAGCGGGTGAGGGAGCTGAGCGGGGTGTGGGTGGATGACAGGAGAGGTGGATGAGGTGGAAGAGGATGATGAGGAAGGGGGCATGGAGAGGGCTGCGTGTTGTAAAATGATATGATGGAGGCTGGAGAGAGGGGGGAGGTTAGGGACTCTCAGCGCCATGGGCTGAGTAAAGTTCTCTTGTGGGGTCACGTGTGGAAGTGGGAGGCTGTGCTGTGCTTGCGTCTGCATCGTGTCTGTGTGAAGTGTCTGGGTCTGAGGCTGTGAAGGGTTGTGCAAAGGTGCAGGTATGTACTGTTCCTCTGAAGTCCCACAGTTCTCCGTCTGTGCCGTGTGAGTGTAGTTTGTCTTTGCTTGTATGTCTGCGCTCTCCTGCGTCTGTTCCAGCACTTTCTGCATGTGCTCTCTCGCCTGCTCTTGCAGGAGGCGATATTTGTCCATCTCCTCGGCCGTAAAGCTGATTGGCGGAGCTGTCTCTCCACCTGTCTGCTTGTCATCAGTCCTAATCTGCAACAGACAGAGATTTGGCGTGCTGCTCGGGTTCGACTCAACTGCGTCCAGAGGACATTTTTGACTGCGGACGGCCGTTCCTGGCTCCGCTCCAGTGCCCTTAGCCTCCTCTTCCTCCTCTCCCTCCTTCCCCTGACTCTTCTCCAGCAGCCCTTTTTTCCTCCTGGCCTTTCTCTGGATTGCAGGTAGTTTCCCTATGAGAGGGAGAAGCATCCTGGCAGGTTTCTGTGGCTTACTGGGGGAGAGTCCTGGAGGAGTTGTACCTGACCTACTTGTTTTGACAAGGGCAGAGGGTCCATGGCCGAGGTCGGACTGTGAATTAGGCTCCTTAAGCTGTGAAGGGCTTGTGTCACTATTGTGTGTGTTAAGACCCGGGGCTGTGGGAGTGAAAGAGGATCTGTTGGGTGAGGAATGCAAGAAGGAGCAAGAGGCAAGGCCAGATGAGGCGGATGTGGGGCTGATTTGCTTCTTTGCCTCCTCAGATGAGAGTCCTGAGGCTTCTGAGGACGTCCTGCTGGAGCTAACAGTCAACCCGTCCACTGTAACTCCTGAGCAGGTACTGCTCCTGCTCCACTCCCAGCTCAGCTCGGACATGCTGGTGCTGCTGCAGGGGCTGCAGGAGCGCGGGCTGTGGCATCTGCTGGCCCGCGTGTTGACCACACTCTGAGGACTGTATGTCTGCGTACTTGTCCACCACTCGGGGCTGGAGAACTGTCTGGAGCTGGAGCATCTGGTGCCTGCAGATTTCCACACACAGCCCGGGCTGTCTCTGCTGTCTGCCCCTGTCCTGGAGCCTGACCTTGATGTATGTGTCCCCCTGTCTTCCCAGCTGTCACTGCTGCCCCACGTCCATCTGTCCACGCTGCATCTATCCCAGTCTACGTCTTCTGTGCTGAGACGTCTGCCTCTCCTGCCCCAGCTGCTCGGACTGGGGCTAAACCTTGCCACCTGATCCCACTCCACTGCTCTGTTCCTTAATCTCCACCCACTCCTGGACCTGCCCTCCTCACTTCCTCCAGGACAGCCCCCCCTCATCCACTCCCACTGTTCTGTGTCTGAAATAAGTCCCCTGTCCCTGTAACCTGAACGCGCTCCCATTTTCCTACCCCTCTCCGTCTCATCCCAGACTTCACGCTGCCTCAAACTCTTCCTCTTACTATGAATGAATTTCCTGTCCCTGTGGAGGAGTTTTCTCTTTCTCGCCGGGCTGCAACCACAGCTGTTGTCAGGGTAACAGCAGTCAATGAAACTCCTGGGGTTGCTATGGTGACCCCTTTCCCAAAACAGCTTTGAGTTACATCCTGGTGAGAAGGAGTGTACGGAGAAGTGAGATCGCCAGGGAAAAGTCGCTGCGTCTCCGTCTCGCTTTCCCTCCCCCTCGTTGTGTCTGTCTGCCGCGTGTCTGGCGAGCTGGGAGTAGGCACTGCAGTGCTCTGCCTGCTCTCTGTCTGGCTGTGACTGGGATTCAGTGCTGTGGCTCCTGTGAGGCCTCCTCTTCCTGACAGAGACAGATACTGGCTCAGCCTCACATCTCCCCAGGAGACAGCTGCTCCCTGCTCTCTGCACCCTCCTCCTCCCCGTTGTCTCCCTCATCTCCTTTTGCCTCCTTTTCTTCCCCCAGCTCCCTCCTGCGTCTCCACTCCTCTCTCTGCCAGTGGAGACTGTAGAGACAACACTCCTCACTTTGCACCTTGCTGATTGGCGCTTGTTTGAAGCTTTTTCCTTCTCGCCCCTTTTCCGCTTTCCCAGTCTGTGTTTCTTTGTGCTGACTTTCCTCTTTTTGGGTGACACTTCTGAGACGCCCACAGACGGCTGTGGAGCGCTGGCACACTTGCATATTGTCTCACTCCCACATTCACACCTGGACGGGCTGATGCACATTCTCTGTGCGCCAGGCTGGGTGACAGACTCTAATTTACAGCTCAGGGCTATGATGGCTTTCTCCCTGATCCCTCTCGCACCCCCTAATCTGCCTCCCAGAGGATTCTGGGAGTTTGTGTCAGAGCTGTCACTTTGAGCGGGGTCAAATGGATGGGAGGCTGTCCTTACACAGTTCTCTATACTTACTGTGCATCCTCCTCTTTCTGGTCTGGTTTCTGATGATGAAAGGTTTTTGTTCTTTAGGAACAGGTGTGCTTCTGTCTCCACCTCGATATGTTGCTCTGCCTTGAAATTATCCTCGGCTTTCTCCTGCCTGTGTGCTTTCTGCTCTTGTCTTGTCTGTCTGTGTAAATGGGAAGGAGCGTCTGGTGTAAGAATAGCTGGCACACGTGGATCTGATTCATCTGAGGGAGCACACAACTGATTTTGTTGTGACTCTGTCAGATCCTCTGTGAGCTCTGGCTGTTGTGGGTTGCAGCTGTAGGAGATGTGTGGTTGCGACTTGGTGAACTTAAGCAACCTGACAGGCCACCTCAGACGGGTAGAGCCATCTTTCCCCAGCACATCAATATACTGACTCTCCTCCCTCCATCCATCTGTGTCTTGCTTTCTCTCTATCTCACTATCTGTGTCCATGTGCACCCCCGCCTGTTCTGTGCCCCATAGGGCCACATGGGTCTGTGATGGCGAGAATAGTGAATCATGGATCAGATTATTAGGTGCTCCTGTGGAAATACTAGAGTGTGCTTTCACTATGTCTCTTTTTTCAATCTCCTCCTCTTCTCTGGCAGGATCTCCAGGGATTGGCCCCGTGTCGCTTGATCCAACACTGTCAGACCTGGACTCATGCTTTTCACTCTCGCTGTGTTTCCCCTCCTCTGCTGCCCCAATTTCCCTGTCAATGTCTTCCATCATCCCCTTTATCCTTTCTTTCATCTGAGCCCTCTTCTCTCTCTCCTCCTCCTCCAGGTCCGAGAAGACGGAGGCCGAAGGCTCAAGCCTGGGACCCCGGCGGGAGAAGCAGAAGGACACACCGAGCCTGCCTCCCGTTCTCCCCCGCCCAGGGAGAGACAGCTGGGGAAACAAGCCCAGGCAAGACTGGGGGTTCACTACGGGAGGGTCTGTACTGGATGTGGGATGTTTGATCAGAGACTCAGCTAGAGCAGAGGCTGGTATCTGACAAGGGGACCGGCGTGGGTCCTCTTGCTGGTGGCTGAGACGAGGTGTCCTGGGTTGTGTAGGAGGGGGTGTCTTGGGGTGGTTGAAGGGTTCAGGTTTGTCCTCAGGGCTGCCTTCTCTTTGGTCCATGTCTCTGCCTTGCTGCTGTCTCACAGCCCTGACTGCACTCCGCAGTCCAGAAGTCCTTCCTGGGACTCTGCAACAGAAAGTGAGAGAACATATTCCTGATTGTAGTTGTTTAGTAACTTTATTAAAAGGTAGCTCCAGACTGAAATAGGATTTTTCAGACCGATGTTGACACTGATTTCAAGGGGGGAAAGTTAATCGATAACAAATATAGTGGCCAATAAAGTCATTTTTTTTAACTGGAGTAAAAATAGACCTTTTGAAATTTTTTTTACATTGCCAGCCAAAATGATAACTGAGAAAATAAGGAATAAATAGGAATAAAGATAAATAGCTAAATAAACATCATAACTCTTCAATTTTTCAGTCAACTGTTGACTATTAAAAAATACAATAAAAACAGCTAACACTATTTCTAAGTCACGCCAAGCAACATTTTCTGCATTATATATTGTGTAAAAAAGTTTTCATAACAGCACATCCAACATATACACTGATACCGATATGTCTTTATGTGCCAATATCGGGTGATTATATTTGTCAACTGATCTATCAGGTTCTACTAAATGGTGCAGTACGCAGTTATACACAAAGGCAGTTGATTGTTGAGGCTCATTCCCAGGTTGTCAAAGAAAGAGAGTGAAGAGGAGGAAGAAAAAAGGAAGCAGAGGCTTAATACTGGTAGTCAGTAATGCCGTTCACATAACATTGCCTGATTATAGGAAAACAAATTTAATTGCACAGGGAATAGGTGCAATCAAGATGATTATTACATGATGTATTGTTTTTTTTTAGCCGCTGTTTTGATTACTTAAGGATGCAAACCCAGAGGCAAGTTTCATCCGAGTTTCAATTTGTTTCACTCATTTTACTTCTTTAAAAAACTTTTATTCTGCAATTGCTTCTTCTCTATCCTCCTCCCAAAATCCGTCTTCTCCCAGAATGCCAGCAAGTGAGTCTTCATGTTATATTTACTTCACCTGTGGCCTATCTGGGACAACTGGGTGCTCTAACATCTGTGGATACATCCATCAAATCTAGGAAACGTTGACTGGATGTGACATGCTCTAACCCCTCTGGACTCCTGCCCCTGGTCTCATTACACAGACACACATATACACTCTCCTCCCACTCACCGCTGTGTTTCCTGTTGCAGCTGTGCAAGCTGGTGCAGGCGTCTGAGAGCCTTCTCCTGTTTGCGCTGGTCCTTCCATGATTTCGAGGCCACGTTTCGAGCGAACTCCCTGTGCTTGAGTTCTTTCAGTCTCTGCAGGAAGTGAAAATTAAGGATGATAGAGGGAGGGACAGAGAAAGTATGTGGAGGGCACAGGGTAACGAGACGCACAAGAGGGGAACAAAGAAAAGAGGAGAGAGTGAGATTAGTTTGAGGAAGCTCTCTGCAGGCAGCTGTCTTTCAAACCATACACATCAGTCAGCAGCATTTGCAGATGTTCTCCTCCAGAGCTCATGTCCAATTAACTCCATTCAGCCCGGAAGAAAGCATCTTTCCTCCAACACACAGCTTGAGAGCAAACACAACCCAACTGGTGAATAGCAGATTACAGACCCAGTTGAGATGATTGACATCAGTGATTTAATGACGATTATGCTTTTGCCAGTGAAAATGTTCAGCCCTTCGTCAGTCATCTCAGCTTTGTTTGAAAGACCTTCTGATCCAATCTGCTCTTGAGCTGCAGCGTACCAAAGGCATTGATTTATTGGTGCTGAAATTACACGTCGCCAAACACAAAAGCACAGCCACTTATCATTGGCAAAATAACCATCCGAAACATCTTAACGAGGATATATTATGAAAAACTTACTTTTTTCAGTGCTCGTGCACATATATTTGACTTTCTGGAGCGCCTACCATCCCATAAACTGTGAACTAAGACAACCCAGTCAGGTTTTTGTGGGCTGCCAAGATCAGAAAACATGAGATTCAACATTTAGCGCCATTTCCATGTCACGTTCTGGCTCATTAGAATATTAAACCCCACCATCTTAGTATCTCCACCTCCGGCTTGAGAACTACCTTTGTAAAGGTGCAACATATTATTCAGAGTAGAAAGGTTTTTTTTCTGGTGGTGGCTTAAAAAAAACAAATAGGTGTGACGACAGAACATTTCAGACAAACATAATTATTTCATAAGGGGACGGAAAGTATGAGGAGAAATAATGTGTTTTTTGAAAAGCTAAAAATAACAACATGTTAACATATTCTAGCAGAAATCCAAAATACAAGTATTAATAGGACTTTCATGATAACGATATTTGATAATTAATCCTCAGTGGTTAGGACCTTTGATAAACACAGTATTTTTTTGTTCATTTGGCTGAAGTGTGTAGAAAAAACTCTGAAGCGCAGCACCCAAGTCTTATAATGTTTGGAAAACCCTGCTGTTTTTAATGGCATCTGATAGCTAAATGTGGGTGACATTTTAATGTAAACAGAGCATGCATGTAAACACAACAGACAGTATTGTACGATCTATGTACATGACCTTGATCATTTCTGCTGAGCTTGATTAGTCGATATTGTCTTCATTGTGACAGGCCTAAGTATGAACCTGAAAATAAGCATGAAGTGTTCTTTGAAGGCCAGAAATGGAAAATGGAAAATGCAAAAATACTAGACATTGCATGTGTGTGTGTAAGTGTAGGTGCAAAATTGCAAGAAACATAGTGTAACTTGCTCATGCCACAATGTGAGTGATTCAATTTTGAGCAAACTGGTGGGTCTTCACCCGAATCATAGTGCATAAAAAATTAACAATTAGCTCCATTTTGTGTGTTTTGTGTGAGTGTACGTGTGTGTGTTTGTAATGATGTGTCTACAGCCACTGCGCCAGTCCTCTCAGGGAAACAATGATACATGCCTCTCTCTCCAGTTTCCTTTTCTGACACACTTTAATCCCTCCTTTATCCATGCTTGGCAGGTGTGTGTGTGTGAGTGATTGTGCATGTTGGTGTGTTTCTATTTGTCTGTGCATGTGTGTGTGTCTAACGGCTAAAGGGGGACTAAGGAGTTTGGGAATAGCTGCGGTATCGTGCACCACTATCCCACCAATCTACCGTCTTATTCTTTCTCGCTTCCCAGTATATGTTACCTCAGTATGCAATCCACCCAGGGCTTATAAATTCAGGATTTGTTGTTTATTTTATATATTTGTGAGTTTATCCTGTAGCATAAGTTGCAACAGGATTACACCACTCTCACTTTTAGATTATGTTGCGCTATTATCCACCCCTACAGTACGTATCACACACTCATGCACACATCAGATTAGCCCCTCAGACATCAGATTTATTTATACACTCACTCTCTTTCACACTCAGATCTTATGCTGGAGCTGACAGTCGTCAGGTTAATCTCTGCTGAGTCTTACACAATCGGGTGTCTTTTTACATTATCGCTTGATGCTTAACATCCCACTGTCAGCTCACTGAAGGCAGCATTAAGTATGTGCCAGCGGAGCAGCACTTGTGGGCCTGTATCCCTTAAACATGTACATTCAGTATAGGTGCTCGTGCGTTGTAGATGTGTGTGTGTGTGTGTGATCATGTGTGTGTGTTTGTTAGTGTGCGGTAAGGAGCTTTGAGGGGCTTTGATGCCAAACTCATTCTATGGGAAATATTAATCATGTTCAAGCAGAGACGCATACATAATGAACGACTGCGGACGGAGCCAGGAAAGAGGAGGAAGAAAAGATCAGAGTGGTTGTACTGTAGCTGTCCACGGCAATGACCGAGAGAGAGAGAGAGAAAAAAGAGAGCAGTTTATAATAGATGGAATATATGAAGATGAATTCTTCCTCCTTCCTCTTGCATTTGCACTCTGCCAGGTTATTGTTCTCTCTTAAAAACAGGTTCCACTGCAGGCAAACCTGTAGCTATATTTAGAGCCAAACAGAATATTGCGAACAGAAACATTTTCACCGAGCACACAGGGCAGAGATATTTCCGTTTAAAGCGGATACTTTTGTCTTCGAGATGATGTCATGTCCCCAACAGCGGGAAGCGATATTACTCTAGCTCTCCAACATGCCAGTCAAGCGATGTGCTGTGAAGCTCAATCCGTCTGTCAAAGCCTCGATCAATATTCCTTTAGATGTGTTAAGGAGTGCTCGGGCTGAGGCAACTATGGATGAGTCAGAGTTGATTCATATCCACCAGGGCCTCCGAATGAGGGATGATGTATTCTTAGGTAGCATGTGAGGGGCCATGCTAATGGGCTGATTGCTCCTTTATTTAAAAAGGGAGCGTAATTCTCTTGTAATGAGCAATTTCTGTAATCAGCAGTAAATGCTGATAAAGCGCTGCATTCAGACATGTTTATCCCTGAATCGATGACAAGGAAAGGAGACAGCAAACGCAATCAGCTTCCATTCTCTAAAGCCAATACTCCTGCAGGGAAGCTGTCTTCAGCTAGAATTTCATCTGTTGTCTGCTCAGTAGGCAGCGTGTGCATGCATGCCTTTATGTGTGTGTGTGTGTGTTCGTACAGTGCCAGTGGCCACTGTCAGCTCAGTGCCTCATGCAGCTCGTTTCATGTGCCTGCCGCTGGCTAAAACAAAGCATTAACATTGGCCTGCAGTTGCTTCGATTCATTTTCAAAGAACAATGACAGTGAAGGAACAGTCTTATTTAATGTTTATTTCATGTTGCACAGTGTGGGCGTTCAGAAGTGGGAAGTGGCTTGGCTTGGTTGAGAGATTGCCTGTGTTTGAGGACGAGTGTGTACAAGGGGAAGTGCATGTCTGTATGTTTTTGTATGTGAGTGTATGCCTTGGCATGACAACAGATAGCTGTAGGAGTATGTGCTATCAGCAGAACCTTCAGCTTGTTAGTTCAGAGTGGAGGTTGTGTATGAAAATGGATGTGAAAGCCGAATGCAGGAGAAAAACCTGCTGCCGGGCCTTTTTCCTAATGGTCCATTGGCCTCATCTTGTCCAAACCGGAATAATAGAATCATACTTGAGCTATGACTAATAGCTCCATGTTTTATTTGGTACAGAATATTTATTTTTCTTTTGAGGGAAGTACAAATTGGAGAATAAAGTGAATTCTGGAGCAGCATCCTTATGTACCAGACACATGCAAATCAAGTGCTCTAAATTTGGAACGGAAGAGAAATTAATCTTCCATAATCATAAATGTGGGACTTGGGGATTACATAAAACTTGCTGTGCACGGACTGATTTATTTTAATGTTTCAATTCAGGTTGCATTGGCTACTGCTTTTTTTTATTATTATTTCTGCAGGGCTAAGAATAAAACATTTATCCACCTGATTCGATTCCTCCAGTCAATATTACTTTTGTATGTATTTATTGCAACCTAGTTATTCACCTGGTTCAGCTTCTGGGTCACATTATTTCTGATGCAATATTAACCCAAATAATCTCCTGGGCCCTTTTAATGCCTCTAAAACACACTTAACATTGTTTTATCGCCTTAATACTCTGACTTTTCCAAATTTGATGAGAATTGCTTTGCTTTTAATGGTCCACTAAAGATGCCCCTTTACTTCTGGAGACCCCAAATTTGAAACATGGTTAAATAAAATGGGTCTCATGTGCTCTAAAACTATGAGTGATGAGGACATTAATTTTTTTATGCAGGACTATCCAAATTTACTTAGTACTTTTTTATGTCCACAGGTTTTTTTTAAGGTCAGAAGAAAGGAAATAAGCATGTTTTACTTTGCTATTATTAATCTTACACATAGAGCAGCTTGGTCAAAATGTGAACTGAACACAAGGGTTGATACCGTCTTATTCATATTTTTTTTATTGTACACTGATAATATACTGTATATATTTTTGTAGTGCTGTTAGCTGCTGTGACTTCAGTTGCCCTGTGTGGGATCAATGAAGTCTATCTTAAGATATCAGCCTGTTAAAATGGAAATGTAAAGTATAAATGCAGAGTGGTGTGTGTGTTTGTGTGTCAGTATACGTTGCATGTGTGAGTATCTGCCTCAAGTTGAGGTGTTCCACCTCTGTGTGTGTGTGTGTGTGTGCTTGTAAGAGACGCTGCGGTTGTCACACTCCTACTGTTACCTGCTGGGAAACTGCACCCAATGGGCAGATTGACATGGAAATGTGAAGTAGCTCTCCGTCAACACACATAATGCTAACACACCCAAATTCCATGACAAGGGATCATAAAAAAATGTCTGCTTATGCACTGTTATGTAGTGTGTGTGTGTGTGTGTGTGTAGCTGAAGTGGCGGTGCATCCCATGTACCTGTTTGTGTGCATGGTCGTAGGAGTTGATGTGGTTGTCAAACTCCTGGTGTCTGAGGTACTGCTTGTGACACAGCTCACAGTAGAAAAGAGCCTTCAGATCCTCCACTGAGCAGCCCAAAGCCCTCTCTGCACGCTCCTGGAGAAAGAGACAAGATGAGAGAACGAGTGAGTGCTTTGGAGGGATGGGGGAGAGAAATGAAAGGGAGACTCGAGATTGAGGCATAAACAGACAGACACATAAAGGGTTAGAGGGGCAAAGATAGCGAGTAAGAGGAGTGGGGGGAGGGGGTTGAAAGAATGGCAGATTGTTAGCCATTTAGAGCAAATCTGCATCCCAGAGACATCAGCAGTAATAGCCTCTACATGTGCTCTGCATAAAACTGTTAAACGGCTTCCCATTAAAGTACGCTGCCTTTGCTGCTACTGCTGGAGGTTGGACAAAGGCACTGAAGCCCTGTGCTCATGGCAACTTGAGCCTGGGGACACATTTAATACAGCCACTGAAATAGAAACCTGCGTATGCACTATAATAGCAAATAGTCTGACTGCAGAGAAAGTGGCAATTGTGGCCGACAGACAGAAAAACTGAGCATCTAAAATGCGCAACTTAGTCTTTTGTACACCGGCGAAAAATCGTGCATGTGAAGAAAGTTCCAGACAAACACACACACACACACACACACACATAAAGATGCATGAATAGCGCATGGACAGACAGAAACACATGCACTGCGCAAATGGCACATGGACCTTAGGGGATAAATCGCTTGTCTGCATGCTCACATCAGCCGGAGGGCTTTCTTTTTTTTTTCCTTTGGTCCGAGGACATGCACTGTGTTGTGTACAATAGATGTGTGTGCTTGTGCGCCTGTGTTCAGGAGTGTGTGCGCATTCACGCCATGCTCTGCTTCAGAATGTAATTTCCCTGAGGCAGGGGGCTGCCAATAAACACTATTGAATTCTGTTCTACACTGACATGATGGGAATTTAATTTGAGGTTGTCACTTCTTTCTCTCACTCTCTATCCTCCTCTGCTTCTTTCTTTCCCTCCGTCCATCTCCTGGCTCCTTCTCCCTCTCTTTACCCACTCTTCTTCTGCTCCCCTCCTCTTCTAACTCTTTTTCTCCTCTCCTTTATCTCCCCTTTTATCCCCTCTATTTGCCTTTTTCTCTCGGTCTGGCTTGCTCCTTTTCTGTTTGGTGAGCCTTGGGTCATGCAGTGACAGAGTCTATTGGCCCCAATTTGCTTCAGTAATATGCCTGCACACAGGAACAGAGGTGAGAGGAAAAGAGAGGGAGGATGGGAATGCAGGCAAGAGAGGAAATGACCCCTGCCTGCCCTCGCAGACACACACAAAGAGACACGCACAAACACCTAGCATTATTACCACAGAGTCTAACGATCTGTGCTGTACACGCCATCACTTTTCACACTCATAACCACTATATCCAGGTTTGCTATAACCACACACACATTTACACACACATACACAGTAAAAAATAACTATCCTTCCTCTGGCTCTTTTCATCTGGCTTTCAGTCACAATGGGTGCAGAGGAGAGGAGCCGAGGCTGTCAGGACTCTCCGATACTGAAATCAACAGAAAGGTAACTAATATACATTGATCCCGTGTTGCTTTAGGCGTGTGTGTGTTTATCGATCTGCCTTGCAGGCTTAAGTCACGACCAGGAAATGATCCAATCACCCAGAGCGGCCTTCCTGTGAGTGCTGCCAGCCTGATGAGATTGAGATAATGAAGGCTGTGTATTTGTCAACCTTTGGGCTTATGCAAGATTAAAGGAGCAGCGTAAGTGCACGTCTTCATATACTTACTATATGTGTGTGTATGTTTGTGTACGCTCTCCTTTGTACCCCCTAACCCTTTCTTCTCACCTCTCTGTGTTCTGTCAGGGTAATTATTTTGAAGAGGGAAAAATGTAATAGGAAAGTGGGGTGTATGTACATGAGAGAAAAGGTGTGATTGCATCAAAGCAGAAAATGTGTGTGTGCATGTATGTGTGAACCATTTGTTTGTGTCAGAGAAATCCTGGCACTTGGTGCCCATTTTCTTGCTGAATACTAAAGTCAAACACGAGAGCTTTCATTTTCTCTAAATGTATACAGCCCTGATGCACCAACACAGAATGCATAGACACACTTAGAAAATATACACAAACACACTTATGCATGCACGGTCACACACAGTCTGTCAACCTGATATACCAGTGCTAAATTAATCTAGACCTCAATTTACCTCACTAGCATAAATCTGTTTGCAGAGGAAGCACAACTGATATGTGCAGACCTGAATGGACAGTGATTGTTTGCATGATTATGTGTGTGAGTGTTTGTGCGCGGCTGTGAATGTGTTTCCATGTTTTTTTTCCCCCCTCTTCCGCTTATCCTCAATTTGTGGTAGAAGTGCCGTGTTATTCCTCTTCATAGTTGAAATTATGGCACAAATAAGAGTCGTTATGAACCATAACCGGAGTTTCAGGCACACACACGCATGTAATTCAATGTCTGGAGCTTCTGTGAAAATGAACAGGTCACGCTTAAAGTGTTTTACACACGTGGTCTGTCAGCGTTTGAAAATGTGTGCCCAGGAAAGTAATGATATACAATGTATTCATGAAAAACTCTTCAGAAAGACAAAGTCCCTTGAGGAACCTCTGGGAGTTCTGCAGATTGAAGCGTTAGCTGCACCTCTCTGATGCAATCACCCCGTCACTGCCGTGTACCCATTTAAACTGCCCTCCTGCTTTTTTTGTCTTGGTCTGACTTTTAGCTTATAAAACAAAAATGACACCCACATTGATTGTGAGGATGTTGTACAATGACTTTTGGAGATTTCAAAAAGCATAACTAGAAGCTTTTCAGATTTTTTTTAGCTGGTGATCTTGACCTTAAAGACTGCTGATCTGCACAGAGAATCAGAGAATCTCTAGTCATTATGGGATTTTTGAGACTGATTACTGATACTGATTTTAGAGAGGGAAAATAAACCAATAACTGATATGGCGGCTAATAAATACATTTTCTTTGCTGGACTGAAAATCGACCTTTTTTATGTGGCATGTGCACCAATGTTTCACCACTCTGCACCCAGAGAGCCACTTTATCAAACAAAAAACTTTATTAAATAATATTTAACATCGTTACACATTATTATACATTACACAAGCAATGTAATACACTTTATTGATAATAACTGAGAAAATAAAGAATAAATAGGAAAAAAATTAATTGATAAATGAACAGAATTTCTTTACAGTTTCAGTCAATTGCTGACTATTTAAAACAAATTAATAAGATGAATATCTAACACTATCTTTAAATCACGCAAAGCATCATTTTCTACATTATTTATTGTGCAAGAAAGTTTTCATAACGGCACATATTGGACAGCAAACACACCAATACTGGTATGACTTTGATAGGCCAATATAGGCGGATACTTTTTGTCAGGCAGGCTCTAATTAAAAGTCAATATGTGACCTTTTTCTGTCAGACACCCCCATCACTCACACATGTGCGACGGAGATATGATGCCATTAACAGGCGACCAGATAAACGGTAATGGAGCGCTCCCCCCGTGGGTTGGGCCGCGTTATCAGTGGTGCTAACATTAATGTCCTGAATTTCCTTCTACAGAACCTTTAATGCTCACAGAGATGAAGATAATTGTGTAAACTTAATGTGCGGTGACTTGAAAATGTTCAGTGCAGTGTAATTTTTGCATAATTTGTTATGATGTAATCAATTACATTCAAATAAGGAATTCAACGTGTGTACAGACACCTACTGTACTTGAGCTTAATTGTTTCACTCGTCTCACTGGTCACTTTCTCGCCGGTTGTAATTAAATATTGAACAGCATTTTCATGGATGGCTGGACTCATCCTGGAGAGAGTTTGAGGGAGTACATACACTTACTCTGACACAGCATTTTGAGAACACTTTACCTCCTTAATTTAAAGGGAATGTTTGGATGGGACATAATGCAGGGAGAGATCAACTATAGGCTTAACCAAATGGGATGTCATTGTGGGAGAAAATACATAAATAAAAAGAATAAAAACAACTTTATTTGAGCCTACAATTGCATGATGAGATATACACGCCTTGGTAAAGAATGACATTTTGATGTAAACATGCATATATAGAATTATAAAGCTGCTTTTTGCACTTTCTGTTCCCCTCGTGCCTCTCTTTCTTTTTCCTTTTATCAGCCTGTGGATTAGTGTCTGTGACTAGATGTGTGCAGGCAAGTGCTGCATGCTTGAATACCATTTGCAGAGGAGTGTGAATTTTTTGGCTTGGTCGTATTGAGACCTAAATTGGTCAGATGTGTTAATTGTTAACAGCATGGCAACACAAGTTTTAATTGCAATCTTGGTTCAGTATGAAATTCAAAACATATCTGAAGTAGCAAAAATAGGCCGAAATAACACTCAGCATGCATAATAAATCCAGAGGGAGAGAGAGAGGGGGGGAGAGAGCCCAGTGGCTACATAACTGCTGGTAACAGATTCTCTCTGTTCAAATATATTAACTGAAGAGAACTTCTTCTGCAGGGGGGAGAGACAGTAAAAACTTCATGAATATGGCTTACTTTGAGGAAACCATTGTTACAGTAATTGCAGTTGCAGAGCTGATACAAGCTCAGGCCATTTAAGGTTACATGCTAATTAGCATTATGTCTCTTTATAAACCCTCTATAGTGCCGGATATGTCCTTAATAACATCATGAATGCTGTCGCTCTTTGCTTCTGCATTTTATCTGTTATAACGTGTCATCATGACTTGCAGGACTTCTCCCCTTCGATTTCTTTTTTAAGCGTTACCTCTGTGCTTTACTCATTTACTCGTGTTGCTATTTTTATCCTTTATTCTACCAACTGGGGTAGCCACAGACTGCAGAGGCATGCTTTTCATCATATCTCAGAAGTGCTTTATTTTATCCATCATCCCGACATCCCTTTCCCATAGGCCGTTTGTACTGCAGCTTAAAAGGACACATATTTATATTTGTTGTAAGCAGTGCCTTCTAGTGGCTGAAGTAATTGGAAAGGATACCTTAAGTAACCTTAAGGAAGTATTGTTGGTGCCTAAACCAAACCAAACAGTTACTATCGGGGTGAGGACATGTTGGTCCCCCGCCAGCAGTAGGAGCGCTGAGTTGTATTTGAGGGTTGGAACAAACAACCTATGTGGAGGTATTATGGTTTGGAGTATTTATTGAAATTTTTAATCAATTGACTCAATTTCAATCAGTTTCTTCATAACTTCATACCGATGTTCTCGGAAACAGCTGATCAGTCATGTGAGTTAAATGTTCGCTGCGTCAGAACTTATTTGGAAAAATGCATTTCCATCTCCTGTTTAGGGCACCTTCAATTTTTTTATTTTTATTTTTTAGAGAAAAAGACAAAATCCAGCTCAAGTGAGCGTAAAACCTTTGAAGTGCTTTTTCAAAAACTATTATTGGTTTTTGCTGTTTCCATCAAGCTTTTCACATGCGAGTCTTCAAAATGCGCATAAAAATGAGTTGATGGAAACTCGACTAATGTATTGGGGTCCTGAGGGATCAAAGTCAAAAGCGCCCAATTCCACCAATGTAGTTTTAATAGATGCAACTGTTTCTTGAGTTCATGTTTGCCTAAAGTTACTGAAAACTTTATGATAATGAGTTAAAAGTTGATAAAGAAGCTTTTAAAAGAATATTGTTGATTGTACTTGTGATAAAAAGCTGCAGTTTATATGAATATATTTATTAATATTTTATTCAACACAATATGCAAATCAATTGTGACTTTCCTAAACAGATAATAATTATAATGTTAATAATTTATTTAAAGTAAAAATATGTCATGAATACATTAATTTCTATTTTGCAAATGAGTGACAAACAACTAACTAACAAGATTTATGTGTCTGTATCTCAGATTATCTTTCAAGTCACCAGTATTTACTGTATTCATATCTACTGTTTCATAATTAAAGGGAGAAATATGAACTGACAGGACATGAAAAGAATCAAAAAGTGTTTCCTCAATAATGTAGTGTTACCTTTCGCAAAGCAACATTTTGAGAAGTATAAGACAAGGTTTCTAAAAGGCATCGAGGTTATCTGCCTTTTTAAAAGCAGTACAGCTACACAATGTCCATCCATTCAGCATTTGAGGAGAGGAGAGGAGAGGAGAGGAGAGGAGAGGAGAGGAGAGGGTGACGTGGAGAAACTGTGTGGAGGACATTCATGAATTCAGAGAACTTCTAATTGCTTCTGCGCCTTGTGAGAACAATTCAATAAACAATTCATAACTGTTTATCAAGCCCAATTAAGCCTTTAATTATCTTCAGCTATAATTATCACCCCAACTTGGCCACTGTAATGAAAAGAAACAATTCCATTTGTGTTAAAAAATAATTCAGCAAATCTGTTTGTACCGCTCAGTCTCCGTCTCTCAGCCTATTTACATGTGTCTGCCTCTCTGTTTTCTTCTCTGCCCGTCTCTAAAGTGTTGCTGTAATTCTGTCTGTCAGACACACATGCATAAGTGGAGAGAGTCTGGCGGTGTGAGAGTCTGGCAGTACTGTGTTGATTTCTGGCCATTCTTCTGTAGCTAATGACAGCTGACCTGAGGGCTTAGTTGCTTGTTACTGTAATGACCTGTAGATCTCGCCTGCAGACACACTTGTGCACACACACATACACGCACGCACAGGAACACGGACTGCCAAACAGGATAGCTGACTGTTAATGAGATGATGTTTGCAGCCCTAATGCATCTCCCTCGACTGCCTTTAATATGCCTCTATGGCCAGTACCCACCATTTATTCATTTGATGTGTGCGTATGCATCTGCATGTACGCCCCAGCATGTGTTTTTGTCTATGTGAAACTATCTGAGAGTGTTTGTGTATCTTTGTGCGCTCCAGATCATTAAAGCTCGTTAGAAGTATGGCCAAAACAAGCACATTGAGCCACCGTAGCCAAAACCGCAGATGTGCCGACCGTAGATACGGTTTTCTTACAGCCAAAAGGACAGATGTGTTAGTACCACTTAGCTACGTCATCTCACACACTGCCAGCTACCAACTCTGTGAAGGAGACAGTAGACAGGCTAAAACAATTCACAATACAAGATTACCTCCACGTACACAGACAAGCACGAAGTCTATTTCAACGATCCCGTGTAAGGTGTGCTGACTCATGTTTCTGTCTAAACTGCATGCTATCTTGAGCACCGGCCATGAATCACCAGCATTTGTCTCCTCTTTTTCTTTGTGTCTTGCTCAAAATATAACCAAATGTTCCATCTCCCTCTGACCTTTAAGTTGAGCAGCATGCAAGAAAAACAAGCCGGTTGAATAAATGATGAAGAGATTATATTTGCTAATTTGCCCTGTGCCCTTTGTTGTCTTGTTGAAATGAGGAGTGCTTGGTCCTGAACCTGAGAGCCTCTTTGCCTCTTTGTAACAAATGTTTTGTTTACGTTTGATCTTGTATGAAACGCTAAAGCCTTTACAGTCACCAGATCTCAACCCAGTACGGTGTACTTTTTAGCATGTAGCAAGTATCACATGAGTAAAATGTGTCAATATTCATAGCAATGACCAGCCAGTTGGAAATTCTCCAGGAGTTGCCAACCCTGGAGTGTGTGTCAGGATGAGAAATAGTCTGGAGGATATGCATTTCCTCGTCAGAGTTTCTCCAGGAGTTGCCAGTTGTAACACTGCAAACCTGACTGGTCACTGGTATTGTGAGTGTCTTGGGTTTATATCAGAAATAATCACTGTTAACTTTCTCTCTGTGGTTATGAACTGTATTGGGACTGAATTGTTTTGTGGTTGTGGAAACAACAAAGTAGACTTTACTGAGTGGACTGAGCATGAGGAACAAGAGAGAATCTGTCAATGACATTGTGCACAATCTGTAAAACTAAGCCATACACTCCAGCGAACACACTATGTACACCATGCTGTACAATTGTCAAAGTGCAGACACTCCTCTGTTTAGTTTCTGATGAAAAGATTCAGCGAGTGTTGAACATGAAGTCACAGCAATTTCATGAGCATGCCACGGGTACTATCCAGAGTGGAGAACAAAATAGAGAAATGTACCCGATACTGAGAGTGAGTGAGGTAGAGTAGAGCTGCAGCATGCAGAGGAAACACGGCTCGAGTGCCTGGATCCTATTTCCACTGAAGCAATCCGATAGTCTTTAGTGAGATCCTTCCCACCTGCTAAATTCCAACCTGTTTTAAGCTCTTGTTTGCAACACATGTTGTTATTAACTCCCAAGTCAAGTCAGGGATTTCATTATATTTTAAGCAGACTACAATGAGTAGTCATAATTGTGACAAAAGCATTTGTTGTGTAAAATCAGTGGCGTGCCTCTTTAATCTAAGGTAATTTTGGCCATTAAGATCAGATAAAACATACAGAAATTAGACTCCTTTTTAAACATAACTCCCAGTTTTATGGAGCCAAAGGTAACAATGCAATTACAATGAACACAGACTTAACTGAAGTCAGCATATCTAACATTTGCCTGCAATTCCAAGACATCAGCAAACATCAGCAGCCTCCCAGGTGAGGATGACAGGATGGCACTGCGGTTATCTCGGGGGCCTTTTTCTTTTAGTCTTAACTCCAGTAATTAAACAGATGTTCAGCTGGAATGAGATGAAGAGACTGAACTGGTGAGTTAAGAAAAGTTTGATCCTAAAACATCTTCATTGCCGTGTCTGTGTGTTTAGGATCATTGTCCTGCTGCATTTATAAGATTGAATTCTGCATGTTTTACATGGTTCACTCGATATGAGCATGAACACACTGAGAAACACTTAAGGGTGAAAGTCAGCACTTTAACCTTGTATTCCATCTAATACACAACAGCACATTAAAAAAACCCCAGAAAATATGTGAGGCTAAATAGTTCCAGGCTACACAGTAAATGCTGCTTTCACGCTCTGTTTACAGTGCTGTGTAACAGTTGTACTGTTAAAAATAAATGTGCTCTAAACACATCTGCAGGCATCAATGCTGCTGATAGATTTTAAGACCTAAACAAAATGTCTATATAAAGGAGAAAGCTACAGGAAAGCGCCCCGTGAAATATCACATCCAAATATAAAACATGGTGAACAATAATAAGAGGAGGGTGTTCAGAAAGCCTGAAAATAACTGCACTGCTTTTGTCTGGGGCAGCAGTAGGAAGCTTGTGGCATGAACGAATCGCACCGTTCTCCTGTTTGAGTCATAAATCTTTGATTCGTCACAAGGCCCGGCCAAACAATCAGTCAGTGAGCGATCAAAATTTAATTCTCTGTCCATCATAATGCAAGGCCAAAGAGCCCCTGTGCTGATCTGTCCAACCTCCCTGCCTCCGTCCTCTCCATCTCTCTCTATCTCCCTCCATCTCCTCCTTATTCAACAGGGCTCCCTTGTTTTCGCAGAGTTATTCATGCGCTGTATCATTGATCAATCCTATTCGGTGCCACATTTAAAATCTAGCCACCTCTCGGCGTCCTCCCCCTCCTCTCTCAATCTCTCTGTGTTCGTGTCATCCTGAATACAATGAGAGCTCAGCCTCTGGCTCGTGCAGGACAAGTTGAACTGATTCACCGGGGCAGAGCATAGCTTTCAGACAAACAAAAAAAAAAAACCAGGGGACATCTTAAGACATTTTCTCCACTTGAACAAACATGACCCATAGTTTCTTTCCAGCCGTTTTGTGGATAAAATTTGTGTTGGGTGGGATCAAGGCAGAGGCACAAAGGCATGAAAGCATGCATGCAAATTCCTAAAATACCCCGCCGTTCTACAAACTCTGGTCTCTTCGGTGTCTTTTAATGTATTTTTATGATCCTACCACTCACTCACTGTGCTCTTCAGGGACTTGTATTTGTTTCTCTTACAGGCGAAGGCTGCGTCTCTTTCGTTCAGTGCACATTAAAGAGAACATCTTAAACCAATTACATGGACACAAAGGACGCAGGTATAAAGGACAGAGAGGTGAACTTAAGGCCTGAAGGCCTTTACTCCTTTTTTTCCCCGCACTTCAATATATTTTTTTAAACTGTAGCGCGTCGTGAGTATTTCATACACCGCATAAATATTATGTGGTGAAAAAGAAAAGTCCTAGAACCTTGTGGATTTTTCGGAACAAAGGCATTCAACCAATCACGTTGTCTTGTATACGTATGAGGATTATAAAACCACAACATAGAGGCTACATAGAGTGAACCAACACATATTGCTTTAAACTCTGACAAACACGGCACTTACCAGATCCAATCTCTCTGTTCTTGGCTTTCACAATAAAAGTCTGAGACATAAACACTGCATAACTGTTTTCAAGAGGGAACTCAAATTCACACTTTTGCATTTTGCTGAAAGGAAACTCAGTATTGTAGGTTATTTAACTACTGACCAGTCTGCAAATGCTGCTCTGGGTCAACAGGATCCTGATAGTTGGTCCTCAGCCTTTTATTTTCACCCTTAGCGTAGGCCTGGAGGGGATCATGCATGTGTGAGTGTGTGTTTCGGTTTGTCCGTCCGTCTGTATGTTTTTGCGCGTTCATGACTGTCAGCTGAAGGACCTCTCATGGTTGCGGTGAATCACGGCTTTTTATAATTCTGTTTTATTGTTTTATATTGTCATTGACTGTTGACTCCTCTGGCTGGAAGTGGCCAGAAGGGATCCACAGCTACTTCAGTTACATAACAAAAGCATTTCTGACCGTTAGCTCAGCTAAAAACAGACCTTACCTTGTCTGTTGCAGGGGCCACATCTTGGACTATGCAGCACATGTGCATCATGGAAACCTCATGCTTTTCCTTTTGGCGCCAAGTACGTTTGATCACATGATTACGTTTGTGTTACTTGCCTGAGAGGCACCAGTGTCGGAAAACAATGATAATATCATCAAGAGGTTGAACTCAGCTTAGTGACTCTGACTTCCTCATCATTCTACTGGATGACTGCAAGTGCATTGCTACTACAGGGATATTAACCCAAAATAAGTCGATACTGCTGTGATTTAATTGCGATAAATGGATAAAAAAAGATGCAGAATAGAAAACAACTTGATGCTGGTATGTAAAAAGTTTGAATATATGTCCTGCCAGGTTTGTCTGCCAAATGAGAAGCGCACAACTTTTAAAATGCTTATTTTCTACTGGGCGCACTTTTCTTGCTGAACACATGTTGAAAGCTTAGCAAATGTCTCGCGGCTGGTGTGAAGAGTTTTGGTGTGAAATATATGCATGTGTATTTCACATTTTCATGTTGTTATTTTTTCATGCCCAGTCTGATGACCTGTTCAGGGTGAAACCCGCCTCTCACCAATTTTCACCTGGGATTGGCTCCGGTCCCCCTGTGATTAAGATTAATCAATTAATTATTCATGCCACTTGTATCTAGTGGCAATACGTCTCTATATAACAAGAAAATCTCTAAGTATGTTTTGTATACAGTCTGGGTGTCGTACACCTTTTGCTTTCCTCTTTGATACTCCCTCCACGGCTGCTGTCTGGGGTGAAAATGACATAAAAGAGCCTTGGAGGGCCAGATTGCTGTGAAGTGATCATCTTTGATTCTTCCGCTTTCTCCTCTAACACCGTTTATTTCACGTATTTTTCTATTGTAGCCTTAAATAATAATATTTTTTATACCTTCTGCCAGTGCCTCTCTCAAATCTGCTTCCGTCTCTCATGCATTAAAAGCCCTTGTCAGGTGTGTGTCCTTCCGTCTGTGTGCCTATCAGGCTTCTCTCCTCTCTTGCTAAATGTCATCTCCAGTATTAAATGCTTTCCTCTCCCAGCTGGGAGAAAAATGGAATTATATGGACCATACACTCTTGACATTTAAATTGCAGACACAATTGAAAACCCTGCATGGATAAATGGATATACAGTGTAGTTAAGTTGGTACACACACACACACACATGCACGCATACACACATAATGTACAGGACTCAGACAAGGCGGCTGATTGACTGCCTCAAAAGAAGAAAGATTGTGTTTCTATCTGTTAATCAAGCTGGAGCAGTAATCTGTCAGTGTGATGATGCAGATTAGAGTGAAAGACAAGTTAAGAAGATGAAGGTAATCAGTTTGGGAAGATTTAAAGAACAGGATTAATACTATCGCAGATTACACGCCGCACTCTTAAGTCTCGCCAACTCTGAAACGTACAGATGAAGGGAGGGGGGGGGCGAGGACGGCTGAGGGAGAGCGATGAGTTGCTGCTGTCGGTGAATTGAGGAATGATTGCTGTCTTTCAGGCATTTATGATTGCGGTTTCGTTTGAAGCTTTGAAGCGCTGGTGAGCATTTGTCTGCGTCCGCATGTTCGCCCTGTGTGGTTCATTTGTGCTATCAGGGAATAACACGAGTGTGTCCAATAAGAGTGAGTGATCCTTTCTCTGGCGCATTAGAGTGTGAGAGCATGGATGGCTAATGATACTACAGACAGGAAGGCTGGAATGGACCGTGTGGTACAGCATCATCACACTCATACAGGAGGATACACACACAAACTCTCTGAACGGCTGAACGTCAGTCCGACTTTGTTAAAGCTGGTTTTGCTGTACTCAAAGATTGTGTAGCAGTTAAGACCCTGTGTTGGCCAGGGATTGAAATCCCGCCAGGACTCTCTCTGCTTTCAACATCCTGCTCTGCCTCCTTCCATCTCTCTGCGCTCCACATCTCCTTCTTTCTCCTCGCTATCGTTCCCAACTTCTATCCAACCCTCTGTATGGCTGCATTAGTATGTATGGCCGTGTAGCTCGGGGTTTAGAGGTTTATGTCTCCTAATAGACAGAGATTTGTCCTGTCACACCAACACCCACATACAGCTTAAAGAGAGAGACAGAGAGAAAACGACTCCCTCCGCCCTGTGTGTGGAGGAGAGAGAAAGAGCATTTATGTTGCTGTCTTATCTCCAGAGAGAAAGGTTCCATTTCTGAACAGACAAATTATAAAGCATTCATTTGTGGCTTTCTCTTCTTTTCTCCCACGCTTTCCATCTTCCTCTTTCCCCTTCTCCCTCTACCCTTCTCTCTCCCTCTTTCACTTGCTGTGATTGGATTAAGACCAAAGAAGCAGAGTGAGGAGATGAAGAAGGGATGAGAGCTTATTAAGCGTGTGAGAGGTGAGATGACATAAGGCTGTACGGGGAAGAGATAAGAGGGAAAGGTGTGTGTGTGTGTGTGTGCTG
>CAFUXE010000434.1:513974-525929 GCA_903364295.1 Serranus cabrilla | reverse complement strand
TGTTGGTGTCAATCACTCTCCCCCTCTCTCCTGGTCCACCCTCACCTCCTATTTTTCCCCCTTTGAGGGCTTCAAAGTAAAGCGCCATGCTTTTACAAGGTCTCGGTATCGTCAGGGGGGAAAGGAAAACCTCACTCAGTTGCAACCTCGGGGCCAATGATTTGATTACAGATAAAAGGGTCTTTCTCCAGCTCGGCCTGTCAAACTGTGCCGGCTGCCGTCAAAGAGCAGCTCGGAACTCGCTGCTGCAGCTGAGCCTCAGTGTGTCTCAGCGGCGTATGGCGCTGTTCACCAGCGCGGTGCTGAAACTATTAAGCTGCGAGCAGCCACAGCACTGCGCGGCGCGTCATGCATATTCAGCCCGGGATTAGGGTGCCTTTTGTGCTCAGCGTCAACACTGAACGCTACAGACAGCTCTGGGTTTTAGAGGTAAACATGAGGTAGAAGGACACAGAGGGACAAGTCACAGCCTGCAGGAGGAGGAGAGTCCACTTTGCTCTTGATGAATGCGCCCACAAAGAGATATATCCTTCAGCTCAGCACAACTTTCACTCTGTTATCAAGTTCAAGCTTTATTTAAGGTAGGACACCTGTCACTGTAGATGAGTTATGTCTCAACAAAAATGTCTGACTGTGATAGGCTACTTATCCTCCCAGTCTCTAGATTTACTGCAGCTATCAATTCTGCTTAAAGTCTTTAAATATCTGCCTTCAGTGACTAAATCAAAATAAGGGAAAACTACGGTGCTGCTGTTTTGATGCACGGAAAAAAGGAACCTTAGGAAAACTTTCTCTTATCGCATCTTTTATTCAACAAACACCCAAAGGACATCTTGCAAAAAAAACAAAAAAACTTTTTGCTTTTTATTACTGTTTCTGAGGCAATTGAACTTCCAATTCCAATACAAACATGGCTGATCCTTTGCAGCTTTTGCAAGCATATTATTCTAGGCAACCTCCTACTCTTTGTCAAATTGTTGCTCCTTTGCAACCTACTCATTCTCTGATTTTACAGCATTTTCCGCCCCTTCACCAAGCTTCTGTCCAGTCCTCGAGGCCAGGTGCTGGCACCTTTAAAACCATGGCCCTTTGTAGCTGCCTGCATCACATATGACCTAGCCTCGGAGCAATGTTAGTCAAAGCACTGTTGCGTTTTGGTTTTGATCTGTTATGACTGAGAGAGTGTGTGATGGTGCTTTTTTATATGCATGCCCTCCTACATGAGAGGTTTGTTCCTCAGGGACTGCAGCTGCTAGTTACAGTAAACAGAAAGAATGAAGCATGGATCTGTCTGTCTATACCATACTCCTCAGATATAGGCCTGTTAGTGGACTTATGCCCCGCTCCTCTATTATACACAACACACACACACACACGCTTGTGAGCAGAGGCTTGTATTACAGTAACATCTTTGTTTAAACTGGAATGGTGACCCTCTCCGGTTCTGTGGACAGAGGGTCCCCAGTGATGGATTTTCTCTCTGCTGTAATGGTTGGTGGAGTGTACTGTGTATTATGGCTGTGCGTGATGTTGTGAGACAGATAGACACATATATCCATATATAATTATATATATACAGAGAGTGAGGGAGGGGAAATGTGTCAGAATGTGTACAACATGCAGACATTTGCTTCTGTGTCTCTGTTCTTTCTAAAGTGACCTCAACAACCCACCTGTTTTTCAGCAGTGACTGAGTCAACATAATAGAAGACAGATGAATGCATGTTTTAGTATGGCGATATAACCTTGGATTTCTTTATAGAACAACCTTAATTTAAAAAAAAAAAAAAACAGCCAAAGCAAAGCTGCAAATAAAATCCCCTTTTTGAGGCGGCTGGCCGAGAACTCCAGTTTAAGTATTCCAAATCTTTCAGATAGGAAGTTACAGGCTTCTCACAGGAGAAAATCATATTAAAAATTTTATATTTAACCATTTTTGATTTGTATGACGTTAAACAGGCATTTTCATGAACAACACAATGTAAATATTGTGACACTGGGTTAAGTTTAGGCAATAAAACTACATGTTTAAGGTTAGGATAAAAGAACAGTCAGGCTTACAATAACTACTTACATACTAGTCTGAGTAGTCAGTGTAGACTGACGTCTTTTTCAGAGGGATTTATTTCCACTGTCTCCGCTATCTACTTTACAGAAGCATCATTGCTGCATGCTGGGCTAAGTGCCACTCAAAATGATTGTGATTGGTTTAAAGTAATACAAACAAGCCAGAGCTCTTTTTCCCTTATCCAAGAATGATAATGGGGGCAGCCAGACCTTTCTTGAGCGCTGACTACTTTGTGCATCCTCTACAATGGCTTTACAGGCTGATATCAGTATTTGTTTTGACAATATTCCTTTCAATTTTGACTTATTTAGGCCAATAAATAAATTAATAAAAAGATGAAAAAACTCCCCTTTCAGAATTGTTTCCCCCAACAACGTGTAGAGTCGCAGTTTAGTGAAATCTCTGCAAATTTGGTAGTTTTGCATTTACCTAATTCTTAAAAAAAAGAATTTGAATAATCTGAAAAAATATTGCAAAAATAACATTTACAGACAATGTAGCTGGAATATTCACTAAGATTGTTTTATAGACTTAAGTGTCTGGTCAGGCTTGTTGCTGGCTGTGGCCCTGTTGTGCTGACCATGTATTTCTGCATGAATGTGTACGTCTGCATGCTCTTACATAAGTACAGCAGTTTCCCTGTGCTCATCTGAACTCCACTCTCTCCAGTGATACACTCTCTGTTAAGCTACCTTGGATCTTTTGCCAGTTCGCTGTAACCCTGGGGGTCAACAGTGTGTGTGTATAGGTATGTGGTTGTTTACACTGTACTGATGCTGATCTGTCCCAATGGTCAGCATTGTCAGTTTGTTGGTTTCCCACTGCTCAGCAGTCTAAACTCTGACATCGCTGCGTCGTTCCAATTTCCTCCTGCAGCCACCGGCCTGAACCCGGGCAGATCATATCAGCACAACTCCCTAATGACAATAAAACTGTCTGGGTTGAGAAAACATAACTCCACTCATGTCTGCACCCACACACGTACTTCTTGAACACCTACAGACCCTTGCATGTGTCCTGTGGCAGTGATGGAAACATTGTCTTTATGCTTTTCTCTCAGCCACTTTGCTACCTGGGAATACACTTCTCTCACAGGAGAAAAGGAAACCAATTTTACGCAGGAAATTACCTCCATACTATCTTCTGGCAAAAGCTTTAGTTAATGTCTCATACACTTAAGCACTGCTAGGTAATGTATTTTCTGTGTCCCGGAGTGCCACTGAGAGCGAAGCAGTGGCAGTAATGAGTGCATCCTGAACAATCAGGTAATGCAAAAAACAATGGCACAAACACTTAAGGCTCTCCAATAGTGATTGAAAAAAGAAGCTCCTTCCTTTTTTAGTTAATAATGTTCTGATAATGACAGGGATCAGAACGCAAACAGTACGGTACAGGTGTGTGATTCACTATCTACGGGTTATACTGAGTGTGTGTGCAGGAGGTGGAGGTATTTGTACTTATCATTCACAAGAGGAAAACCGCTGTGTATATTTTAAACACTCTAATTCCCTGAAGTACCTCCCCTCTCCCTTGCTATCTCCCTGCTCCTAGTGCACTCATTACTGTTGGAAATGATGCAGTAATACTGAGAGGATGGGGGTGGGTTGGTGGGAGAGTCAGAGCGAGAGACAGACGGGGAGACAGACAGAAAGAAAAAGAGAGAAGGAGAGAGTAGGCAACATCTTGGTGATATCTGTTTTCCCCAGTTGCCGCCTCTGGCTCTTTTTCCCTCTCCTCTCTCCTTATAAAGCGTTGAAATATTACAGTTAGGTTTTGGGCACATATTACTGTCTTTTATGTGCAGTGGATGAGTTTGCATCTGAATGTATTATGATCCAGAAGTGGGTGAGTTTGTGTGAAAACAAGTGTGTGTTTGGTGTGTTGGTGTGTGGGGACAGGAGTATGTTTCCCACAAAGACTCACCGTGGCATTACTGTGAGAAAAGTATGCAAAGAATTTGTAATAAGTGTGGAGGCAGATAAATAATCGGCAAAAATGATTTCTTTGCCGCTCATACAAACGAGACCAAAGAGCTCCACAGAGAGGGTGGGTGAGGGCGATTTCTTTAATCAGATAAATATTGCACGGTTCAAGGTAAATTGTGGTCCATTTTCCAAACAGCACTCAATATATGAGCACAACATGCCAGAGCTATCATTTAACTTTAAGATACCATCAGCTATGAGCGGTTCGTGAGCACATATGTTTGCACATATGTGGCCAGTGGAATGAGGATTTACCACTGTGTGCATTTGTCCATGTGTGCTGCTGAACATTGAGATTTATTGCTTAGCGTGTTTATGCGTGTGTGTACTCACCTGCGTGTGTGTGTGTGCGCTCACCCATGCTCTTGCACAGCTTGTGTATGTGCATATCTGAGCGTGAGCATATGTGTGTTCATCCCGCGTGTGTGTCCACACATGCACCAGCAAGAAAATAAAAATGCCATGAACAGTTGTGTCTGCATATGGACGAAGCCATGCACACACTGGTCTTGCGCTGGAGATTGATAGGAATGAAATATTCTGTAATCTAAATGTAAATGGAAGTGAAATTTACCGGTGGGTTCTATGTAATTACCAGTACCACAATTTATTAGAGCTGTGTTTGTGTAAGGTGGAGAGCAGGAAAGAGAGAGAGAAAGGGGATGAAGGGAAAAATAAAGAGAACAAATGAGAGAGAGTGTGGAGGGGCTATCAGAATGACAGAGTAAGAGAAAGGATGATTTATATTTAGTTATGGTTTCATGGTTGAGCAGCATAGGTGCAGGCTCACTGCATAGGGAGAGGGAATGAGAAATAAGACGCTGGTCAAATCTGGTCAGAAGGCTCGATTGAGACAGAAGAATAGGAGCTCTGAATATGACTCTGTTCAGCATTAAACAGAGAGGAGCGCAGGGTGAAATATGGGATGAGGGCCAGACTCCATCCTGTCAGAGCTGACAACCTGGCTCTGGATTTGGATTTGATCTCCTGGGTGGTGGTCAATTAGTCACTCTCTGGTAAAGGCTTCTGATATGTCTTTGATATATGGACAGTGCATGAGTTATGCTCTGTCCTGACCTGAACCCTGCTGGCCCTGCAGTTAAAGTGAAATGGTGTCAGAGGCAGTTGCACCGAGAAAGATAGGGATCATTAAGGTGGGCTGCTGCACTAACACTATTAATGAGACTGCAACTCTGCCTCATACATATGCGAGAGAAAGTGTGTATTTACAAGTGTGTGCATGTATTTCTCTTTTAGTTTCTCTGTGTGTGTTTGTATCTGTATTTGCATGCATTTGCTCAAAGTCCCTCTGCTACATTCCGGTGGGGTTGAGATTCAAGATGTAGTTTTAATGCACTTCTAGCAATTCATTTCACATATCTCAAAATCATCTCCTCCTCCTCCTCCCCCCTCGTCCCTCTTTTGCCCCCTCTTCCCTCTGCAGCCCTCTTCCCTCTCTTGGCTTGCTCCCTGGAAGCTAATCAGCATATATTCTGCTGCAGATGAAAGTAATGGCCCTCAGAGTTAGCACCAATTCAGGGATTCACAACACCATGTCCAGAATGAAAGACATCAGTCTAAAGTGTGTGCTTGGACATGTGTGCATCCGTCCCCTATTTTGTGCATTTCCCTCCTCCATTGTTTGTCTGTAAGCATGTGTGCCATGAACTTTTACCACTCTCGACCCCATACTTGTTTGGCATTGTGAGTCTGATTCGAAATGCTATTTACTGGATCAAAAGATACCGCTGCGTCTGGGTGCCGGAAAGCATATGAATATTGTTTCCTCTTGTTTGTGACAGTGGAAAGTTGTTTGGAATGGCAGTTCGCTTATTTATTGGAATATCAGCGGTGCTGTGTAAATAATAGATAAGGTCTGTTGATGGGGTCTCTGGTTGGTCCCAGAGGACAATGGGAAACACACTGTGCTCAGCCAATTTTAGTCAAACACAGGAGCACACTCAAGAGTCCTCTCATCTACAGTTATTGTACTTCAAAGCAATGACAGTTAAGATTAAATGTGGTGTTACAGAGAGAGCAGAGGCTCCATCGCCCCTATACCAGTAACCAGGGAGGAGAGGAGAGGAGAGGAGAGGAGAGGAGAGGAGAGGAGAGGAAAGCTATCATAGCAGTCCAAGCTGATTTGGAGAAGCCCTTATCTGGCCTGGCTCTGTGCCCCTCTGCACTTGGCTGCCAGCCACGTCGAGCAGTGCCTAGCAGGGTCAGAGGAAGTGAGGTCATGTGAATCATGGAAGCAGTTAAAGATCCACTTGGCAGCGGATGGCAAATTCACCGCTGAAGGTCAGACATACATCACCTATCAGAGAGAGATAGGCACGCTGCAGGGGCAGAAACAGATAGAGACGGGGGAGACAGGGGAGGGGGAGATCTCCCATCCGTCACTATATTGTTGAGAAGAAGTGCGAGCGACGCACACAGCGGGATATAGGGCCCATCGTTGCTCGCCGTAACGTATAACCCACCAAGGGAGCTTTATAGTGTTGTTCTTGTGCTTGAAAGCAGAGATGCCATGCAGATAAACAGCAGCTGCTCCGCTATTCATTGTGTCCTTTCTTCCATCCAACTGCACACACACACAAACACCTTTAATCTCTACAAAAGATGTATTTCCCAGAGAATTAAACAAAGGCAAGTATCCACGGCCATGCTGTCCTGGTGGTGAGAGTTTCTGGAGCCAGAAGACCAACAGTGACCCGTCTCAGGCTGCTTTTAATCTAATCAGTCTCTTCTTCTTCCTAATAGGCTGCTTTCCCAACGGTCTGCTCCAGTGGGACTGTTGCTGCTTTTATCTGTTGTGTGGCTGTTTACTGTTAAGGGGTCAGGAAGCTGCCTCTCTTTCTGTACAAGAAACCAAAGCTACATCACAGTACATTACATCCAGGCTCGCTGTGATTAATGCACTGGGGTATCCACTTTTGTGTTTATTCCATGCACAAGTGTGTGGGTGCTCGTGTGTGTATGTGTGTGTTTTAATGTGCTTGGCTGGGTCTATCAGCTAGACTTTAATCTAATCTGGTAGCCAGGCCTGCCATGGTGACCTGTAATGATTTAGAGCTGACCTCAGCACTCTAACTCAATACACTCGTTCCCACTCAGCTGCAGCGTGCATACGTGTGTGTGTGTATACAGATGTGTGTGTAAGAGCATGCCTGCTTATATGACAATACAAGCATATTAACATATAGACAGTGAGTATATCCTGTGTGTCATGATGCCACCTTGACTTTGCCCGCCCTGCACACTCACTCTTTGACCCCTCACACACACACACACATACACACACACACACACACACACAAACGCCCATGCAAAACCCCCACACATACCCCTTTCCCCTGTCTTTTTCCCTCCATACCTGACTCTGTCTTTCTCCCTCTTTTTGACCTTCAGTTTGAGTTTATAGGAGTAACCTCCAATCCTATAAACAGGCCACATTCTAGCCCACACACACACACACACACACACACACACACACACACACACAATGGTTATTGGATTCATAACTGGGAGACTCCTATCCTTCTGCTCTCTCTGTGCAAGATGAGAGGTGTTGAAATGAAATTCTCCTGCAGAAAAGCTCTGCTCTTACCTGGGATTTAGAAAATCTCTCTCTCTCTCGAACACACACACGCACACATGCACCACACAGGGAGGCTGCACATTGAAAGAGAGAGAAAGAGAGTGAAAAATAAGTAGAGTGAGCGAATGAGAGTCAGAGAGACAGAGAGGGATTACAACAGGGTAAACTGGGAATGGTAGCAGGATGACAAGAAGAGGAAGAGGAGCTATGAAGGTACTCAAAAAGACATGTGGAGGGCTGAGTTTCAGACAAAATTGATCTGTCTATCTCTGAGGCTGAGGCTGAGGTGACCAGGGGTGGTCAATGGGTTTAGAGAAAGAAAGTGGGAGGCCAAAAAACAGCAAAGGAGAACTCAATATGTTCTCATGGCAGAGCTGAGGTGGCTGCACTTACTTTTTTCCCAGCACATACTGCAGACAAATAAAATGCTTTTAGAGCTTTTCCCAAAAATGATTGTAAAATTCTCTGAATCTCAATATGTCTTTATAGCTAAACAACAAAATCTTGTTCAAGTTAAGTGCAAGTTTAACTAATTTGCTTTTTATTGGCTCGTTAGCCCCAGAACATGCACGTTGATGCTCTCATGTGCACCTCAAATGATGGTAAATAGACAGACAGGGCTGAATGGCTGGTATAACTTTATGGATTTTTTGATGGTCCACCAACTCGCCGATGCAGCGGCCAGTTTTCATCCTGGTATACCAGATGGCCAGTACACTGCTGGAGCGAAGTCAAAACAAACTACAATGCCAGGTGACATTGAGAAGACATGCTGTCTATGTAAACACACAGCTTGACAATGGTGTTAGTTCCGCCACTGAATGGCTAATACTTACTCCCCGTGTGGCACTGACTGGACCGGTTGTTTGGTCACCAGGAAACCACTGTTTCATGTCATGATGCCGGACGAAGCAGTTAACTTAGAAGAAACCAAAAGTTGACGGGTGCCAAGTTGCAAACCACAGTCTCTGATGTCCCTTTGTATGCCTAATCATCCACCCTAACCCTTTTCTAAGAGGTTCTACAGCAATATAGAGAGACAGAAGTCATCATCGCATTGCATCTGAACAAAAAACGATGCTGTTGTTTTCTATGTTTTCTAGTGAGGCCAGTTTTCATCTGAATGCCCCTAAAATTGAATGTAATGTGAGAGCCAGCCAACAGTCAGCTAAACTAAACTCATTCTGCAAGATCCTCTCTTCCTCCTTTTGATCCTCATTAAATGTGCAGGATCTAAGAGTGTAAACCTTCAGTTAGTGGTTCTCAAACTCTTTCTACAGCCCCCACGTTAGTTATTTTACTGGTGAAGCAGAGGGCTTCACATTTTCATGTCTTTGTTTTGGTAGTTTCGTAGTAAATTCTTCATCTACAGTGATGGGAGAAGTATTCAGATGCCTTACTTGAGTAAAAGTACTAATGTCACACTGAAATGACTTCACTACAGGTAAATGTCCTGTATTCTAAACTTACTTAAGTAAAAGTACAAAAGAATCAGCATCAAAATATCAAAAGTGAAAGTGCTCGTTATGCAGAATAGACCCACTCAGATTGTCATATATATTCTAAATATTCATTTTAACTACTTAATATACTGTTATTAGGTTTAAGTAAAAAAAAAAAAAAAAGTCTAATCACTTCAAATGTGTATGTTTTTGTGTTAAATCTCGACTTGAAAAGTAGCTATAGCTGGCAGCTAAATGTAGTGGGGTAAAAAGTCCATAAAATGGATTGGATAACCAAGTAAATTACAGAATCCTAAAAACTGCACTTAAGTACAGCACTTGAGTGAATATACTTAGTAACATTCCACCACTGATCATCTTTACCTTTACCAGGAAGTCTTGTGTACACCCATACATCACGTATAACCCTGTTTTATTCCTGGAGCTTTTTAAATTTAGCCATAGATTTACCACGGAGAGAAAGGTTGTACAATAACACAACCTTTCTCTTTTTCTCACTGCTTTTGCGAAATGCAAAGAGGTCATATTTTTTCCATTACAGCCTTTGAATGCAGAGGCACACACACAAAGGAGACAGCATTTAAGGAAACATCTTACAGAAAAACCTCACCTGAAAAAACTTAGACCTTCTGGCACCATGACAGCACAACACACAAGACAGCAAAATTGAAAGTGAACCCTGAGTAACCAACAGCAACCTAAAACAAGACCATTATTTACTGAATTTTATGCCAGCCTGTGATCAGCTGTAACCCAACACTTTTGTGGGGTAACATGCAAACATGCACATTATCTGCTTGAAAGTAACAGTAATACAAACTACAGTAACCATAATTACAGCAGTACAATAAATAACAGCTGTAACTACTCCCCTGAGGAGTTTGCTTTGGTTATATTGAGACCACGATAACACAGTGAACCTCTCTATTCTCAGCCTGAAGCAATTAAACGGCTCCCATGATTGCACTCATAAAACATCCCGTGTCTTTAACAGGTCCTCTTTTCTGTGTTGTTAAGCAGAGTCATTATGTCTGAAAATGGTTTTTGTTGATGGAGTGTGTGTGGTTGAAAAGAGGAAAAGAAAAACTGCGGTTGGATGAATCCTGGGGATGATTTTTATAAAGTCTCTATTTTAATTATGTCAGAGTGGGAAGAAAAGAGATGAGGTCACAATGCTCCCCTTGCTCTCCCGTGCTATCGGTCTATCTTTTAATTATCCACCACTCCTGTGTGGAAAGCAGAGGGTTGGTGTGGAAAAGCAGAGATAGCAGGGGCTTACATTCCTTCATCAGCTGCCTGCCAGAAGTGCATGATGATTTGATGATTGAGTCCCCTCTCTTTCTCTCCTTCCTCTCTATCTTTTTTTCTTATGTCTAATATTGCAATTGGGAATTCATCTCTCTTTGTCATCTTAAAAGAGTCTCTTAAACTCTTGTCTCTCCTCCATCTCCCCCTATACCTTCACAATCGCTATCTCACATGCTATACTCTCACTGTAGCGCATTAAATTCATTGTAGTATGAGATGATAGCATGACCTGAAACTTTTTTTCCCACAGGGAGATGATATGAGACAGGTGTGAGAATAAAGGGAAAAAACAGGACGGCGAACAAGAAAAAACATCTGAGGGACATGTGAAGAATGAATGCACCTTCGAAATACGATCTGTAGACGACTGAATCTCCGCTGCAAGGATACATCGAAGGAAAACGCTGAGAAATGTGTCGCCATACCATGAATCACTCTTCATGGTTTGATATTTACCTTGACCCATGAGTCGCTGCAGCTTATTCTCTTTGCGGCTATAAAAGAAGACCTGCTCCGGTCGGGTCTGTTAAAGCAGGTTGATCCCTTACAGCACAGCTAACCTTCTGGCAAACCATGCTGCTGTATTTCACATGTTTTGATGATTTTTTCCTCCCATTTTCAGAAAGAATTCATTCATTTAGTTTTGTATGATATTAAAATCAATAAGCAGATGCATGAAACTTGCTTGAGCTTATGAGATTTTTGTCAAAGTCGCTTTGTCTTTGCTTGTTATTGCACTTTATGTGCAGATAGATTTGAAAAAAGTCTGCAGTGCGTTTCCACACAATGACAATGGGGCTGCTCTCAAGGTCTGTGAGTTGTGCTATCAATGGCCCTTTTCTCATTTTGTCACCTTTTGCTCTTCATCTGAAGAGCCACTTCTAGTTTTATTTTTATTTTTTTGCCAGTGTGCAGGCATTTATTTGCAATAAGATGGGAGTATTATCCAGACTTAATGCTCACTGTGATAGATTGCACAACTCGAGCATTTTTCACAGGTCTGCTAATTGATTGCCATGAAGTGGAAACCATTATCTGCTTGGAATGGGAGGAAAAATCTTAAACTGTTCACATCACACATTTAAAATGATCATAAAGAATATATTGTTCTTGTACTTCAGTGTAACCCGGAGTGAATTATATTTTGTTCACATTCCTGCAAACTCTGCCAACTGCAAACTAATAATGTTGACCAAATGGGTTCAGTAACAAATTATAGATGATAATCTTACCAGTCATTTCATCTCTAATATTCAAACTTTTCTAATTACCAGACTCGCTCTTATTCACCCAGTCAGGCGACCTGTAATATCTCAAAAGCAGAGTTCAACTTTCAATAAGATGTAGTGGTTTCGCCTTTTTATTCTCTTATTATATTTTAAGTTAAAATGAAATCTTCCTTCAAGTTCTACACTCTCATTCAATTATTAACGTCCAAAGAGATTTATGTCAAAACCTTATTATATCTTCAACACCCTGAAAACTGTTTTTTATTATTCAGGCAGAAGTAATGTATAAGCCTCTCGGGTC
>CAFUXE010000434.1:497788-509389 GCA_903364295.1 Serranus cabrilla | reverse complement strand
ATAGTATGACTTTTTCTTTTTTCTCCAAATTTTGAACATCCTAAAATATGTTGTTTTTCTGCCATTTCAAACCTTATTGTGATCTAATATGTATATAAAGTGTATAATTAGTCTATTTCAAGCATTTTTAGGTATTTTAAAATTTGACCAATTTTTCACAAAAATCGACATGCTATAGTATGACCTTTTTCAGATTTTGGACCCGTCATAATATGGTGTTTGTCCAACGTTTCTGGCCATATTACGCTCTAATATGTATCAACAATCTCTAATTGACCTAATTTAAGCATTTTCAGGCATTTTAAAATTTGACAATTTTTGACGAAAAGCGACATGCTATAGTAGGCTATGCCTTTTTTCAGATTTTCTCTTCTCAAAAGAGTCACCCTGACACGTGTCAGCAGACTCTAATAAAGCAATCCTGCGAATATGGTGCATTTTAAAAAAATTTCACCAATTTCGTGAAAAAAAAACTACTTGCCAAAGTATGACTTTTTCAGATTTCAGGCATCTGAAAAAAATGTGTTTTTCAGTCATTTCTGGCCATGTTATGTTCTAATATGTATCAACAGACTATAATTAAGCCATTTTAAGCATTTTTAGGCATTTAAATGTTTTAGACTCTGTGACGAAAAACGAGATGCTATAGTATGACTTTTTTCAGATTTTGGACACGTCATAATATTATGTTTTTCTGACAATTCTTGCCATATTATGCTCTAATATTGAACAGTGGTGTGCACAGAGGGGTGGCAGGGGGGGCAGTCGCCCTCCTTCAAGACCCAATTGTTGAAAAATGCACTCTAAAGTGTCCTCTTGGGAGGACCTCTTTAGTGGTGTGAACGTGCTGATGTGCCCTTTTTCTTCTCGCCCCTGCCTTTCAAAAAGTCTGTGCACGCCACTGTGTGTGTGTGTGTATGAGAGAGAAAGAGAGAAAGAGAGAGAGGAAAGAGACCCTGCAGGACCTCAGGGTTGCCCCCCTGAATGTGAGTGTTTTCGGGGCTAACTGGCAGCTCGCCTGGGGGCTACTTCAAAACCTAAGAGCCCTTTACCATGAGAGCAACCAGGTCTTTGTTTTCTCTGTTTTTCTCTCTCTCCCTCTCAGCCCCTTCTGAGAAGACAGACAAGGTTCAGTTCTTGTTAATAACAGGACATTGCTGTCTCATACAGCCTAAAATCGGACATGATTTAGTTTACATTTTTAAACATTTTATGCCACATACAACAATAATTCAGTGTTTCTGTAGAATTATACTACACTTTAGTGAAAGTGTTTAATTGAAAACTTGAGTGATTTACATGGTTATGCAGCAGGTTGGCACAAATGGTCTGCATGGCACTTTTTAACAGCTCAAAAACACAGTTTTTTTGGCTTAATACCTTATGACTTTACATAGTTTAATCAGGCCTGCATGATTTTGAGAATTAGACTTCCCTGCAGTCGAATTGATGCCAAACACCAGCTACAAGAGCTTGAACATACATCTGTAAATTATGTCTTTGGCAAGAGGTAGATCATTACTGGGGAAACGTGAACCTTTCTAGCATATAAAACCTGTAAAATATCTCATTATTAGGTGTTACAACAATGCTTTACATTTGCATATTTTGTCACCATTCCCATATGTGCAGGTCTAGTGTTACAACCTCATTAATTTCCTTTTGATAGTGTCACAAGAAACTAAAAAAAACCCACAATGGTTGAGTTTGTAATATTAATTAATTTTTTTATTCACACAGAATTTGTTATTATCAGGTCAAAACTATGAGGAATTAAAGCCAATGTCAACACAGTTGTAATCAAAAGATGAAATAGCTTAATTCTTCTCTTTTTGTTGTTGTTGTTGTTGAGTTGTGTATTGTTGTTTTATGTTTTAATTTATGCATGGTTGTATGACAGTATATGTTGCATTTTTAAATGTTAACATGCATGGGTGCATGTGTTTTTATTACTAAACATATAGTTTTATATAGTTTATATATTTTTTTATGATATACAACTATGAATAGATATATTTCTGAAAATAATTTGAGGATACGTGAGATTAAGTTGTCAAAAAGAAAAAGAGATTTGTCATTAAATTATTGTACAAAAAAACTGGTTAATATCTCCACCCTAAAGTCTCATGTTGGTTTAATCCTAAATTTGTGCTGTGACAATGAATGTGTGCATCTCTGTGTGTGTGTGTGTGTGCAGAGGTTTTATAAGAAGGCAGCAGCGTTTGTGCTGCGTGCGGTTGCTAAACACTCCCCCGAGCTGTCCCAGGCTGTTGTGGCCTGCGGGGGGGTTGATGCTCTGGTTCTCTGCCTGGAGGAGTTTGACCCCGGGGTGAAGGAGGCTGCTGCCTGGGCTCTGGGCTACATCGCACGACACAATGCATGTAAGGAAGACACACTGACATGATTCGATTTCTGAGATTTCCTTCTGCCTTTTTCCATCATTCTTTGTCCCTCCTTGCACTTATAAATCCTGTACCTTTGTTTGTTACAGTGTTGTCTCAGTCAGTGGTGGAGGCGGGTGCTGTCCCCCTGCTGGTGTTGTGTCTTCTGGAGCCTGAGATGGCCCTCAAACGCATCGCAGCCTCCACCCTCAGCGATATCTCCAAGCACACACCAGAGCTGGCCCAGACTGTGGTGGACAACGGTGCCATCGCACATCTGGCGCAGATGATCCTCAACCCAGATGCCAAACTTAAGGTAGGCCGGCTCAGAGAAGAGCCTCGCCTCAATAGCTACTGGTTTAATTAATAACACACCATCAGAGGATTTTTCTTTTTTTAGAAAAAGATTCAATTGTGCTTTTATATACACAGTAAATTTAATTAAATTGGATAAACATACCATCCAGGTGTAGCTACCAATATGACCAGAGACTTAATAATAAAGAACAGTGAGATTTCAACATGGATACTGACTTTTGAAACAATCAGCATAAGGCTTTAACTGAGTAAAAATAAGTGAATGAACTTTGATTGATTATGTTTTCTTCTCCATCCAGAGGCAGGTGTTCTCAGCCCTGAGTCAGATCAGTAAGCACTCGGTGAGCCTGGCAGAGATGGTGATAGAGGCTGAAATCTTCCCTGCAGCCGTGTTCTGTCTCAAAGATCCGGATGAGTACGTGAGGAAGAACGTCACCACTCTGATGAGGGAGGTGGTCAAACACACACCAGAGGTACTGCACACTCTCACACTTGTGGGCACACAAATGCATAGCCAGACACCAAAGTAATGTGTGTGTGTGTTCAGCTCTCCCAGGTGATTGTGAACTGTGGTGGCTTGGCAGCTGTGATCGACTATCTGGGCGATTGCCGTGGAAACTTGCGTTTGCCAGGGATCATGATGCTGGGATATGTGGCGGCTCACAGTGAGAACCTCGCCATGGCCGTCATTCTCTGCAAGGTGTTAATCTCTCTTGTGATTCCCCTCGACAAGCCACGTAGCGGCTAACCCCACCACTGAAACCAGAGGCATCCCCTCAGGTCCAGTATGTAGGTCACATTTACTGAAGCAGTCCTGTTGTGCTGTGTGTCCTCCTGTCCTGCAGGGGGTGCCCCAGCTGGCCCTGTGTCTGTCCGAGGAGCACGAGCATCACATCCAGGCGGCCACAGTCTGGTCCATCGGCCAGATAGGTCACCACACCCCCGAGCACGCCAAGGCAGTGGCCACCTCTAACCTCCTGGGCAAACTGCTGGAGCTCTACATGGCTGCCAGCAGCTCAGAGGACCTGCAGGCCAAGGTAAGAGCTGCAGCTCTGCAGGCGCAAAAACAGACAGGTTTGGGATTTCTATTTGTTATTTTTGGTTTTTAATGGAAAATAGGAAGAAAACACACACAAACAGACAAAACACAAGCAAATACGTAGTCATACAAAGTATTCATACATATCATACATACATTCATTCACTTTTTTATAGCATACTATACTACAAATCTTTATGATATTGTAATGACATACTATAGGAGGAAGTTTTTGTGACATCTTTATGACGCACTATAACATGATTACATTTTTTTATGGCATACTATACAATGACATTTGTAATGACTTTTCATGAAATAGGATATTATGACATGCTATACTGTGACTTTTTAAAGTCACTTTTCAATGCCATACTGTGTATATGCGATATTTTCATGATTTTCTTTATTGCATTATTTACAGAGTCATGTTATATGACTTTAATGCAGCATACTATAATATAAGGTTTTTAAAAAGATTTTAAGAAAATTTTTTGATGGCATACTATTGCATGAGTATTTGTATGACATACTATATGATGACTTTTATGGGATACTACACTACTATTATTACATTTGAATGACAGACTATAGTATTACATTTATGTATTACTTTTTTATGACACACTATAATATGAATTTTATATAGCACACTATACTATATGTCATGAGTTTTAATGGCATACTATACTTTTTATTCAATGTTATGTTCTACTTTCACTACTACATCCCATGTGCTTTGTTCTCATCCTGCCTATCTGTGCTAAGATGCACTGATAACAAGGAGAACTGTTTAGTTGTACTATCTTACAGTCAATGCATGATAAATGTAAGTTTAAGTGTTTTATTGATTCAACTGGTTAGAACTTGAAGTAGCCATACATGGTCAGCTGTAATCAAAGGTCACTTCCATTCCCCTTGTTCTTTTCAGAGCAAGAAGGCTCTGAAGAGCATCCTGCAGAAGTGCACTTACCTGCCAGGTCTGGAGCCGCTCCTCTACGATGTTCCAAGCAACATCCTCAAACATGTCGTCTGCCAGTTCAGCAAGGTCAGCCAGCTACTATCACAACTAAATGAATACTCTGCTTTTTAAAGTATAAAAGTATCTCAGTGTTTTTTGAAGATTTATAGTGATGTTGCGTCTCCCCTCCCCTCCAAGGTGCTGCCTCATGACAGTAAGGCTCGCCGGCTGTTTGTGACCAGCGGGGGGCTCAAGAAAGTGCAGGAGATCCAGGCGGAGCCGGGCTCGGCTCTGCAGGAGCACATCAACGTCATCAACAGCTGTTTTCCTGAGGAGATAGTCAGGTGTGGTTTTCTCTCCAGTTCAAACACACTCACACACTTGCTAAAATGCATATTTTGTTGATATTAATACCCTGAGCATGGATCATTAATGTAGTGATCAGTGAGTGATCAGATCACATGTGCACATACACGGTAGTCATTTCAGAGCTGTGTGCTGATCCACCAGCAAGTTTTTAGTATTTAGTGTTGTTCCTTCACTCCATCGTTCTCTCCTACCAATAATTACATCATAATCATACTTTTGTTTTTAAACATTAACAAGCAGTAGCAAAAGGTTACATGAGAATAAACTTAGCAAATACAATTATATAGGTTAAACTTGGTTAGTGAAAAGCAAAAGTAAAAGCAGAATTTTGCTGTATGATAATAGGAATAAAAAAAAAAAACCTTCAGTATAAAACACAGTGTAATTACGGTGTGTGTATGTGTGTTTCAGGTACTACTCCCCTGGCTACTCAGAGGTCCTGCTGGAGCGGTTAGAAAAGTACCAGCCGGCCTGACATCAGTTCACACAACATGTCCAAAAAAAATGTACCACGAGCATGCATTTATAGTAAATTAAAGTTGTTTTAAAAAGCAATTTCTTTTATATTGTCCATGTTCAACCTTTTTTTTTAACCTTACATACATGTTGGTAGTAACTGCAGCCTGTTCTGAGCTATATATCAACAGGGTTGTCACTATATGTTGTGTAAGAGACCATGAAATAAAGGACATTTCATAACTCTTAATGAGAACTACTGTCTTATGCCTACTACATAGAGGTCAAAGGTCATGTTCAGAGGCAGAGCAGCAACCTTGGAGGTGTTGGAGAAATTAGTGTTGCTCAAACACAACCAAGCAGGCTGAATGCTGGATGACAAACACATGAAGATTAGGCATGTCTTATATCGCACTCATCTTCACGTTTCATTACTAACAAATAAGACAGAATGTAGCTGCGATGGTGAATGGATCCTCAGTGTGTGCTGTGGCTGCCCCCTGGCGGCCGCGACTTCTCACTGCAGTGCAGCTCTGCGTACGTGCATGTGTGTATGCGTGTGCAGCAGCTGCAGCGCACATGGCGAGCCTCTTTGTTTATTGTCTGCTGGGTTGTCTCTGCTTGTTCTCCACATTGTACTGACGGTGCAAATGAGCCTCCGCCTCTCGCAGCAGCGGAGATCTGAACATGCGCTGGCTGCAGCTGCCACCCCCTCAGCTTTAAAATCTGCCTTTATATGCACACAGCTACACGAGCCGCTCTTATCGCTTGTTTGATTTCCCAAGTCTGCAGTGTACATGTTTTCTTTCTAGTGAATGGATCCGGTTTTAGAAAAGCAGGGCGGATTTTACTTCCTTTTCAATGAAAAATAATAAATAACTGTTCTCGCCTATAGAAGCCGCGCGTCTTCGGGCATTAAATAAAAATATGAATATATTTTTAATACAGCGGGAAAACTAACCGAAAACGGGATTTTGAAAAACGAACAAAACAAAAACAACTCGGCATTATTTCCTTAGTAACATATACCCCGCAGGATAACCTTAGCAGGATAGCCCTAGTATTTAACCAAATGTGCAACATAACCTATTTCAAAACAATATATTGCATTTTAATCCCACTAGAGCAAGAAATTATGCTATATTCTAATTTGTTGATGTTGAAGGTCACAATCAATATAGTCCAGCATCCGCCATATACATTATTATACAGATAATTTAAAGAAAATGCGTATTCATAACAAAGGAATAACACGGGAAAGTCACTTACAGGACCGCGGTGTTGTTGTTTTTTTTTTTTTTAGAATAAAGGCATTAAAAAATTGGTGCTCCTGCAGCTCAATCAAATGTTAATTTGAATGTAAAAATAAATAAAGCATTAAAGTGTGTTTTCACCTCACAACTTGTAAATAAGAGAATCAAATAAATCACTTTTAATAATTATCTTCAGGTATAAATGCGGTGTTTCTAAAATCAAAATATAATATATTTCACGCTGCTGTCACGTACTCTGGTATGTCTTTATTTGTGACATGTGATATTTTGCGGGCAGGACATATTATACCATTTCATATTCAGCCACTTAAAATAAGAAAAACACGCAAATAATATTTTCGTCGTTCTTTTTTCCATCAGCTGTGTGTTTGGGTAACCTTCACACTGCTCCCATTATGTTCACTTCTGCAAACAGACGACACTAAATTATGCATGAGGCTGTTTAAAGCATATTGCTAGTTTTTTTGTTGCTAAATTTACGTATAAATGCTGCAACGAGTTCAGCGATTGCAGCGTTTTGCTACTTTATGCAAACAGGAACTAGAAGAAAAAAATCTTTGATAGGCTAATTACTGCTCATTTGTAAACTGACCTCGTTTTTTTTTCATTTTGATGATACAACAAAGAAAAACTAATTTAAAAAAAGAAAAGCGTTTCCCCCCCAACACCTTATTTCGTTATCATGAATCTTTTTTTGTGCTTCCATTGTTCTTCAAATGTAATTAAATTGTTGCTTCGAATGTTGGTTGAAATTTTTTCGATTATATCAGAGAGAAGAAACGGATGCACAATAAAAAAAAATTCTTAAAAAAAAAAAATAAAGACAAAATCATAACTGGGATAATTAAATCCAACTGTTCTGCAGAGAGTATTAACCAGAGTGTGAAATATGTCATTGCAAATATAGAGCATCAGTGTAAAAGCAAACCTATTTTAAAATGAAGGAACAAACATGCAGCATGGGACAGTAAACAGCAAATAAAAACCCTCAGAGGTAGACTTTGAGTTAAGCAGAACAAGTGCTTTAATTGGTTTGAGTGAACGCTTATGGAATGGAGTGTATTATTATCATCGTCATCATTAAATGTGAAGAACAATAAACATACATCATCATTTTGGCCTCTCTGCCACTGAAAGGGAACTCTCACCAACCATTGTCAGACAGCAATAAACACACACTCACACATACACACACAATAATGCGTAAGAAGTCTTTTAGAAGTAGTCTAAAAGTACTCAGGACTTTTGAGAGACCGAAGCTCAATTTGCAGGAGGGGAATGTTTCATTGCCTGGTGGTGTTCAATTAAAAGGATTCGATCACTTGTGATAAGATTTTTTTATTCCACAAAAATTTGTTGATTTTGAAATTTAAGGCCAAAGGAAAATGTTTCCATCCCTGCAGATCTTGCTTGGCCTCCGGTCGTTTGCATTTGTGACCAAATTCTCTCTTAACACTTGATAAACCACATGAACAAAGGGTTGTTTCTCATAACTTTGGACATGTTCACATATCAGCGATGCACAACCCGCTCCATCTCCCAGTGCATATAAAAAAAAAAAACAGACACATTTTACTATACACAATGTTCTTCAAGCTCATGTGGGGGAGTTCTGACTGCTGCTCAAAGATGCTTTTGGCAAATGAACGTGGCAGCAGGTCGACTGTTGGGTGGGGTTAATGGCTGAAGGAGCTCATTCATGAGAGAAGTCACAAAAGCATGGACTTATTCATTTCAAGGTACAGCAGCAGGGCGCGTGTGTTGTTATCGGCTTTAATTTGCATCTGTTCAAGTCTGGCATCATCATCGCCTTACTTATACATGAGATACAGACTTTATATTCCCAAAACAAAAGAGAGAAAAAAAACCTCACTCCCAGCATGCACTGCTCTGTTTTTTTTTTTTAACTTGCTGACTACAGGGAAGCCTCCAGGGCCAAACAGAGCAAAGCAGACTAGAAGATGATTGTGTTCCCTCATTCCCTGTTTTCTTTATGACACAACCTATGTACAGTATGAGCTACGTGACAATAGAAACAAAACAGCCCATTAATAGTGAAAGAACACAGAAATATCAAGTAACCACTGACTCAGGATGAACTATCAGCTGATGACCTCCCTGATAACGAGCAGGCGATCGGGGGTTACACACAATAAGGGAACATAAACCTGCTTCAGAAATGAGTCGGAGTTGTCAATCAACAGTAAGTGAAATTTTGGACAAACACGTAAAAAACAAAAATCACATTCCTGAAATCTGTGGTTAGAAGGTAAACGTGATGAAGATGCTGACAGACTCCTGAGGTGGGAGGGGGGGGCAGCCGTCAGTTAGCGAGGACGAGCACGACAAAACACAATCACATTCCACAATGCACTTCCACACACGCACGCACGTTCTTTATAAAGGCAGGACCAGCGTGAACGAACAAGGGATTAATATCAGCAGACGCCGCCGCACTCCGAGGAGGAGGAAAGGTGCGCCTGCACACACGGAATAATCACAATGATAGGTTTGAATTTACAGGAATCCAAACCGATCCATCATCAACTTTAAGACAGCTATTCACTTTTTATGTCGGTTAAAACACAATCATTAGAATGGTGTTGTTTAACTGACTGAACAACATGAACCGATCTAGATACAGAGGGGTTGGAGTGGAGGAGGGTTGGAAATCGCAGGGGGTTGAAAATTAAAGTCGGAAATAATGCATGTCAAAGTAATCACCCTATTATTAAAATAACCTTTTACCTTTGTTTTAAAAAAAGATTACAAAATATAAAATTAAATAATTTTGGAGTATAAAGGCACACATCTTGCACAGTGTATACAATGAAAAACAGTTATTTAAAGCATGGAAGGGACTATTTTACGCTGAACAGCTCACAGATCGGGTTAAAGTGGAGGGACACAAAGAGAACCTGAACAGCCAACAACACAGACTAGAGGGAAAAGGAAACTCAGTCCTGTGACATGCAAATTTTTTTACGACTTTTTCTTTTAAAAGTACATCTATAGTAAGTATTGTATAAATTCAAGCAGTATCATTCTTCATTTACCACAGCACCATCATTCGTTCCCAAGGGTGGCTCCTTTTTTTTTTTTTTTACTTAAATACAACTATATTTCATGACTAAAATCCAATGTAAAAATATAAATGTGAATATATTCTATGATATCTAAACAAACATATTGTGATGGAAGCTTTTTGCATGGGTTACAATAGTCAAGGAGGACGACTTTACTTGTTTTAGTTGGTTATCCAGAAGTGATACACAACATCACACGCACAACAACTTTTCTCACTTACACACAAGTATATTGCATTTCCCTTGTTAAGACCGTATCAACTAATTGGGATCGTATTCGTAACATTTGGTTCCTTTCCTCTTGTGCAAAATATACAAAGAAAAACTCAAACAGAAACAAAAAAAAAATATTACCACATCAATTCATAAAACCGCCAAATTCAAACACAGATAAACCACCTTTAAAAATGTCAACAACAACAACAACACAAACATGGATGAATAACAGACTCGCGGGCGAGGTTAGAGAAGAGAATGATGCTGTTGGTGTTAATGACTCATCTTTACTTCCCACTCTTCCAAACATCCCCCCTCCCAATCTTTGCCCCCGCTTTACAACTTTTTGAACACTGACACACACACATCGCTCGCCATCATTGAGTGTGTGCTGGTACGATGCTGGAGGTAAACAGTCTTCTGCCTGCCCTTAACGCACAAGCACGGTCACACTATTGCCTGGTCCCCAAACCCACCACCCCAACAACACAGAGCGCTTCGAAAAAGGATTGGAAAGGTTAGTTTACAAAAGCCCTGTGCACAGAACTCGCCCACTTTCCCCTCTAATATTGCAGTAAAATATTCCCAACCAATCCTGAAAGTAAGAAGCACCCACAGGTGAGAATTTGTGGAGGAGACAGGATCTGCGATCAGGCCCCTATGGATTCAATTCCAAGAGAGCAGAGTTCCTTTTCCTCTTTGTTGCAGCACATGTAACACAACAAGAGCTCCTAACCTCTAACAACAAATAAAAGTGCAACATTTTTGATTTACTCATAAGGTGCTGATGGCAACAGAAACGTTAGGGCTGTTGATGTTTGAATCTGACACCCTATATGAAGATATAACAAGGAGTGACTTACTCTAAGAGCCACACAAGTCTTCTGGGTCATTCCCTGCCACAGGAACAGAAACCAGGCCTACATAACAATGCCCAACAAGTAAACGACACAAACTGTGTGCTGAAATCCCTCTTCTTCTCATTTTATAAGGTACATGTCCTTCCCTTAATCATTCTTAAACACTGTGCATCACAATAAAGCGAAAGGGACAAAAGCACGGACAGCCACTGAGGTGCAACTAGTGCTGAAAACAAGCATCAGAATGTATTTTACTGCAACAAGTGAACTCATCTCAGCTAATGAGAAGTGTGTGGCAAGAGGAAAACCCAGAAGCTCAATTTATTAACTGTACACGAAGGGAATGGAGGGGCGTCTAAAGGGTGCAGGGGGATCCCTAATGGGAAGATTTGTTTGGCTGAGTACTTGTGTAGCATTTGGGTGGAGGGGGTCTGGCTGTTGGCCTGTTGGAAGACTGCTTCCCACACCCTGAAATGAAGCAATTGCATTAGGCGAGGCTCAACATGAACGTCCTTGTTAAATCTTCTCTTTGCTAGAGGGACCTCGCCTTGTGCCGTAATCTGACCTCTGCACTCCCTTTGACCTAACACGAGACACATCCTACCCTCCCCTATCTCCCCCTAAACATCAGAAGGGAAAGA
>CAFUXE010000434.1:440780-497754 GCA_903364295.1 Serranus cabrilla | reverse complement strand
CGCAGGGTGCTGGATGTTATATTAGAGGCAATAAAAAAAGCCATATTCCCACATAAACAACCACAAAAGACAAACAAATTATATAAAAAAAAGACTTTGAATGACTTGGACGCTTACTTTCAACACCCTTATCATCCAAAGTAACACATGAACAAAAGTCAACCGAGGAGAGGTTAAATGTAAACGAATGATGTTTTTTTTTTAGCTGCAGAGTGTGGCACGCCACTGAAAGAGAGAGAAACAAACAGGAAGGGATGAGGAGAATGCATGAGGGAGAGTGATACAAAGCCATCACAGCACCTTATTAATTCAGCCGCGAGATGGTTTTTCTCTCCATCACTTCTCTTCCCTGCCCCACTCCCCACTTGCCCTCCCTTTCCCATGTGCCTCGATGCCCCCCTGTGGCTCCTGGAGGCTATGACAGGATAGTGGTGATGAAATCGTAAAACCTCTTGGAGTACTGCTCTGGGTTCACTGTGGAGATCTCCGCTCCAGCCTGAAGGAGGACACAGAGATTCATCCGTCACATATTGTATATTTGTCTTGTGACTCCAGTGTGTGTTATCATTTATTTTCTCTTCAGTTTACTCTCATGTGCGGCTACTGACCCCGTGTTTGACAGTCTTGGCGGCGTGAGCAGCTTTCTTCTTGGCATCGTAGTGCTGCAGGATGTCTATGACAGCCATGAAGTAAACCTCCTTCCTGGGAGCACCTGTAGTTCAAAACAAATGCACCCTGGATGAGACTTTTGTCATCATGCAAAATGAGGTATTGTTAGATAAGAAAGCATTAAAATACCCAGTAGGGGGAGCTCTCAGTACTGTACATATTATCTAGTTGTTGAATACAACACACACCCACACTGCATGGGCTGTGTTTAACACTGTATTATAAGGCTGGAAAACACATGTATTTGGCTTCTCACTATCATGGCTTTTGATGGCGTAGACATCAATGGCGGGATCAAACTCTCCAGGGGACAGAGGCTTGTTGCTGTCCAAAGTGTTGCTGGGACTGTCAGGGGGCGTTCCGATGCCCCCTCCGTCACTCTCGCCCTCCTCCTCAGCCTCGTTGTCCTCGCTCTCCACCTCTTCCTGCTCGGCTCGCTCCACATCGTGGATCCCCACCAGCAGACTGTAGTCCATGAGCTTCAGCTGGGCCAGGAACTGAGGACGATGGAAGACGGCAGGGCAAATTCAAGTTAGTGAGGAGATGGGAGGAGGGTTTAAGGAGGAGGGAGATGACAGAGAAGGGTATCAAACCAGGACAGGCTGACAAAGGGACAGACTTTTTACAATCAAACATACCTCCACATCTTTCCTGAGCTTCTCCAGGAACATTTTCTTGTTCTCTCCATCAATGTGGATCTTCTGCCCATCATTGATGAAGTCATTGTCCTTGTAGGTGGGCAGCTCCTTGGCCTGCCCATTAGTATTGAAGATTAGCGGCCAGATAAACAACAGTCAAAACCACAGCACTACACAGTTCAAACCTGAGAGGCATTGACAGCAGACCTGGGCAAAAATGTGATAGAAATCTGATGCTCAAATCAAGTCGTGTTCATTTCTGTCTTAGAAAATGAGTCCATATATTTGAATATTAGTTGAGACATTTGACATAAATTGTCAAAAAATGACCAAAAAGATAAGATTTACTAAAAGAAATAATGCCAGCATTAGTGTTCATCCTTTTTGCCCAGGAAACAGACCATTAACAATTTCATACACTGCATCGATAATTACGCAGGATTAAAAGATAGCATATAGCTGTCTTGATCAACTCTAAGAATTAAGGGGTATTTCAAAATGCCTGATGACAAAGATTAATTCTAATCCTAGACATTAGTCACATTTCACTGTATCGGTCTGACAAGACAATTCTGCATGTTGAAATACCCCCCGTTGGCATAAATGAGTCCTTGAGCCTGTGGTTTGTTAGATAAGCCTGTCTGATTCAGCCGAATATAACACATCACTGGTAAAATGAGTTGGCTGACAGAGTACCAGGCAGGCTGTCCAAACCAAGGCTCACTGTGTGGAAACCGTACATGCAGCATGCTCACAGCAGAGTACAGATCCATCTGATGCACCAGTTCGCATATTTTCCACATTATTTGCAATGAAATATATTCATCTCCCAGTATCCTGAAACATAGGGCACTCTGTATTTATCTATGTGGCACATTTCACAGAAGTTTGGACATTTTTAAATGCATCTGGTAGATCTTTACACTTTGTGTCATGAAATAAAAGGACGTCCAAGTTGAAGCACTGAAACGTCCTCATTTGCACTGCGCTGGTCTCCCAAAAGCATCCTGTTCTTATCAGTTTGATAATGAAATATATCCCTCCCTGAGACAAATCATATAAACATTGATCATTTAAGATGTTTCTAGGAAACCAGACTGTAGTTTGCATCCAATATAAAACAAATTTTATAACTCTATAAAGCCAGCGTTCTGTATCTTTGGGACGGATTCCCACTATTCAACCTACAAGCAGAATGAAGGAGTTTCCTATTTAAGTGTCTGTCTACTGGGATTAATTGTCTCCTTAACCAGGCTGCTGCAGCAGCCTGTAGGGGGAAGAGGTGTTATGTGAGGAGGGACGGGGCCTAGTTCTGAGTCACTGAGGAAAAAGAGAGCAGGACATGAGGTAACAGGGCAGCAGCAGCAGTTTAGCTACTACAGTGTTTCTATGGCAGAAGGAGAAGAGCAGCAACACAACAGCACTTTGTAGCACTATAGAATGAGCTCGGACAGCACACACTGACACACATACATACACATACAGATAATACCTTAACACAGATGACAACAGGAATACATCTCACAAGATAGGACATTTGAGCACATATATACAGACATAGACCTCCAATTTGCAAGAGATATGGGATGTACAACTTTCTAGACTGAATATAGATGCGACATAAAAAGTAAATGAGGACGCAACATAAGGCCGACTGCAAAGAGTGAACACAACCTGAAAGCATTTTGCAGGCCTGTCACCTAAACCGACACCTCAGCTCTTACATTCATCCATCTTGCTGCGCTTTCGTTTTCAACTGTCCTTCATTTCCATGCTGTACATTCTCAGCCTGTTCTAACCGGTTCATTAAGTCTGATGCTTTCTCCCAGTCATGCATTGGATTCTATCAGTGGGTCTGTTACGGATCTTGTCCTGTACAATGAAATGTCTCTGACTTGAGTGATACACAACATTGAGTAAGTAGAAAAACAAGATATATTAAAGGAAGGAAGAGAGGAGAGGGGTTGCTGATGAGGCTTGTAAGGCCGTGTGACAAGTGAATTTCCCCGCAAAAAAGAGAAAAAAATCTCATTTCTTTTCTGTCTCCCATCAGCTGGTTAGAAAATGGATCTTGGCCTTTGGCAACGTTGATGTCTTTCTGTCTCAACGCCATGCCTTTCTGTGGGTTTTGAAGTATACTATCAACGAGGACTTCCTAGACCTTTGTATCCAGTTATATCCCTGCTGATATGTGCAGCCATAGATTAACATCCACCAGCAGGTTTCATTCATTTGTGACATGCGGTTTTCATTTATGAGGTCTGACCGTGACCAATAATAGAATTGGAACCATTTATCATGAACAGTCACTGTCTGTTAAACTTTATTTTTGTGAACCTGTCGTTCAGCAGTTTGATCAGCTATTAGCAAACCAGCAGGTTCATATCAACGACATGCAAGGCAACGTGAATCAGGCACTCCACGTGTTTCTTCAGCATTGTAATGTGTGAATATCATTTATGCACAATCAACTGTTTGGATGTGTATGAAAACAACGTGCTCGTGAAAATAAAACAGTTTTTCGAGTATGAAAGCTGGGCATGAGCAATAAAATATATCATCCTTTCAATAGTTTTAATTTTTTTTTTTTTTTCGGTAGATGTTCCCCTTAATGACTAAACTATTTTTATAGTTAGAAACAACAGACAAGTTACCTCCTAAAAATGGAAAATAAATAGAGCACTGAAACACAGGTAATTGCGATACTCATTCAAAGATGCCAACTGACTCATAAAACCCTCATTATTTCAGTGGGCTGTGGATAATAATAACAGTAATAAAACCTGATGAAAGTTACATTGCCTTTGGTCTGATTATCAGCGAATGCTATACAGACTTAAATAAAAGGAAAACCAACGCCTAACAAACTCTTAGATTAGTTATCAAACAGGCGCCCCAAGGCACCAGCTCATCTTCTGCTTTATACATTTTATTTAACAAGTGTTTAGTAGAGTCAGGACACCTTATCTGCCGCACTGTATTGTCTTGGGGTAGTTCTCTCCATCACAGCACATAATACGGATTGCTTTTAACTCTTCAGAAACCATTCTTCACTGATTTAAAACACAGTTTTTAGTTAACTCTCACAGTTTCAGTTTTAAACTTGGAATAAAAATAGCAACAAAGAAAGGAAGTTTCCCCTCTAGAACAAAGAAACTTCCAGGAATGTGACGAGTTAAAACTCTCTTTCCATCTCTGGTTCCTGATTTTTTTCCATTCCCATTCATGCCACCACCTTACTCCTTTACGTCTTGCTAACCGGGTGTTTCACATACATGTTGGTGCTGTTGAGTGAATGGTGGGAACAACAACAAAAACAAACTTTCTGGCAAAACTGAACTTGCTGACAAGTTGAGCAAAAGGTGACTGTAAATGGATGAAGAGTGTGCAAAATATGGTCTTCAAACAGTGTATCAGCTTGGAGAAGACGAGGAAACGAAAATGCTCGGCCGTACAAAAATAAATAAAAAAAGATTGGTTTAATAGATCATGCCTGGTATATGAGCCCTGGTTTCTCTTACATCTCTTACGTGTTTCATGGCGCAGTAAAAGCGCGTGGCAATCCGCAGTGTTTGCAGCCTTTGCTGAACGTTACCAGATTTGGGCCGCGGGGGCACATCCTCTGGTTGGGGCGGCTGCTAGAAAAGGAGGAGCGAGGGAGGGACGGTAGGGGTGGAGGAGAGGAGAGAAGAAAGGAGAGAGGAAGGGAGGAAGGAAGTTGGAAGTAAAGGCAAAGTGTTTAAAATGTAACAGAACACAATTGTTTTTTCAAATTGGTAGAGGGCTGGAAAGGGCATGAACGCGAAAGATCCGTCTTCTTAACACTATATCACCATCCAGTGGTGAGATAAATAAATGGAATAATGTGCTCTTACTTCTATTAATTGATTGGATTTAATTTATGTTTAATGTATGCATAACCCTGGTCTGCTTACACTGGTATTATGACTGTTTCCCAGCCTGGTAGAGAAAGGAAGCAGCCTGCAGCGCTACTCTAAGGAGGAACTACGAAGAGCAAGCTTACAGACTCATATGCAGTCTATAAATCTGTATTCTGCCAAACATCAATTGAGGTGTGGTACTATGTCTAAGGGCTTACAATTAACTGGATAAGGCGCTACTAATAAAATGTCAAGGCAGTTCACACTCAGTCATACAGACACATTAAAGCCATGTGCCCCCACAGGAGACACCAGCCAGCGCTGGCGTGAGGAGAGAGAGGAGAGTCAACAAAATCAACAAACAACTGTAGCAGATAGCTACTGAGCAGAGACCGAGTGGAGCCAGGTGGTACTCCACAAACCAAGGACCAGTGATAATAACATACAAACAAAACCTGTACATATTCCAGGTCACATAAATACTGCGATCGCACGAATGAGCAACACCAGTGTTTGCTAAATTGTGGGTCAGTGTCCTAAATGGGTCATAGACAGGCTTTTTTATGGTTAACATCAAATACAGTCAAATTTATGTAACTAGTAAGATTTGATGGATCTAAGTAAACCCAAATGTAAGTGGTTTGGGCTCTAGTTAAGATCATTTGAGAGTAAAAGAAATTATGAGAAACCCACTGATGATCTGCTTGGTAAAATGCCTGACATAAAATGTGTCAGAAAGCCAGTTGCTGCAGTTTGATAGCCAAAACCCTGAGACAGCAGCTGCTGAGAACCGCAAAATGTATTATATGAAAAGAAAAACATGTCATATATGGGTAGAACAGAACATGTCCACAATGTGCAACAGAATGGAGCTGGTGTTCATACACATCGGAATGTGTTAGAAATAATGTCACTTCAAAAAAGATGCAGAAAAACATTATATACCATGCAGACGCATGCATGAAAGGGAGACGGTCATGCAGTCAGGAGAGAACCCTGCCGTGCTTGTTGTTTGTGTGTGTGTGAAGCATTTTTTTTTTTTAACACACACACTGTACATTCTAAACAAAACTCAAGATTTTCCTTTCATTTAGTGTGATGCACCCTCTTGTTAATTTTGCTAGCCAACTGGTGTGTGTGAGTGTGAGTGAGAGAGTTTTCACACTAGTGTGAACTAGTGTTAGTTTGGTTTTCACAGACTAGATGTATTTGAAGAAAAGGAAAAACATGTATTCATAACCACTGAGCACTAGCAGTAGTTAACCTCAGGTTATTTAAGCCTATCTGTAAGTGTCTGTATGTACAAACATGTTTCATGTGAAGAAACCGACATGTCTCTCATCACATCCTTGTCTTTGATGTGTAAGTTGTGTCTCTGACACCTGCTTTGAGTGAACATGTGTACACACTCAAAAGTATGTGTGTGTTTATGCACTATATTTTTCCATTCTGCATGAGAGTGAGAAATAGCGGCTCAGAGGCTTCACTTATAATGGCAATAACTGTACCATGCGTACAGTATTACTTACAATTACTGACAGGTAAAACAACCACAGAATAAACAGCAACAACTTGTGTTAATCTGTGAGTTAAGTGTCAGTGGTATTCAGTGTGGAAAAGAACATCTTCATTCATATTAGCTTTACTAGACTGTAAATGGTGCTTCACACACAGCTGAGCCGCAGACAAAAGAGGTCACACAGGAGCCTCACGTGTGTGTTAAATCCTCAGCTGCTTTGTTTTTCCATTCATCTGTTTTAACCCCAATAATGTTTTGTTTCTTCTTCCATTTACAGTCGGCTATATTTAGTTCGGGGACTCCCTGAAGTCTTCCATGCCTCACTGCATGGTGCCCCACAATTAAGCTCCTGTAAAACCCGGTGGAAAGTTCAAACCTCTCTGGGTCAAAACTACTCTCACATAAAAACCTTTGTCATGGTCAGACAAACCTTTGCAGAGCGACGTGTGGAGACATGCAATGAAAAACAAAACACTTTGGACAAACATCCCCTTCCAATACTGCTGAGCTGACAGGTCAAACGAACAGTGGTCCAAAGTTACAGTGTTCAAGGACGCTGTCAGACACTCCCATCAGTCAAGAGGTCAAAGCCTTTAACTATAAAATATATACTGTTTATACCTGCTAAAATAGCCGTTGAAATTGTTAGCTAATACAAGTAAAACAGGAAGCACAGAGAACCATCAGGTCCTTCACAATTTCAGTGTCACAAATGATTTTGGACAGGAGACTGTCCCAGCAGCCAAGATCAAAAAACTCAAAACAGCCTCACACAAACAGCAGCATTTCCCTCACCGACAGTCCCACACTCACATACACTGCTCACACACAACGCCCAGGCAGATACACAACTACACAGAAAACACATCACACACAGGACTAGAGCCCGATAGCTATACAACCAATATTATCAATCGATATTTGCTTATCATAGGCATATTGTTATCTATCGGTATCGCTGTATATGTTGTCTAATATGGAATGTTTTTATACACAATACATAATGATGAAATGATGCTTGTAGTGATTAAGAAATGTAAAATGTATTTATTTACATGTAATTGGTCAATTAACTGACACTGGACGTACAGTACTGATGTTTCTTTAGCTTTTTATTTTAGCTCACAATATTCTTCAGCCTTCTGATTATCTTTGTATAGTCATAATGGTACAAAATTGGTGCACAATCTACATGGAAAAGGTCTATTGTTGTTCCAGCTCAAAAATTTACTAAATCAGCAGCCAGATCAGTAATCTGTGAATTTTTCCCGGCTAAAATAAGTATCCCCTTTCAAAAATCCCATATCGGTTAGGCTCTACAAAGGACTACTCAAAATCATGAGACATCCGATTGAATAAAACTCAACACATACCCACACACACACAAAAGAGACACACACAGCCCTCAGTCTTTCACACACAGACAGCAGGCTGGCGAACTGATGGAACAGCAGAAGCGAGGTTAGAGGGGATGAGGCAAATTAAAGAGACACAAAAAAGCGTGCAGGGGCTAGAAGGGGAATGGGGTGATGAAGTAGGTGCTAACTGAAGGAGATGGATATTTGCTACTGTCATCCCCACCCAAAGGGAAACAAAAACAGACACCAAAATTGTGTTAGTTGGACCATTTGGGTGATGACAGTGAGCCTGGAATTGTTTGAAGCTGTGTCGGTTATTCAAACAACTGGGAACAGTTTGTTCTCTCTCATTCTCTAATTGTCCACATGGCTTTCAATGGACATGGAGTTCCATCAGAATAACTGATTAATTTGATGTATATGACAGCAGTGTTTAAATAACCTGAAAGATAGACAACTAAGCTTTAGTGTATTTGTAAAAGAAGAATAGATTTCGAAGTAAGTATGTGAAAAGTAATACAAAAAGAAAATAAAAAATTGTTCATGCTACCTGATTCATTAGTATTATTCCCTCCACAAAATATAGAAAGTGGAGATTGCTTCACTAAGTCCCCAAAAAAGAAAAGCATATCAACCAGCAACAAGGTGGTTGCGGACGCTTTAAAACACGCTGGCCGTGTGGATTATTTTTTTTAAAATACGTTTATAACCATTGCTGTGCTAGTTCGATGCATTTGTGTAATATGCTTTTAAATTGTAGCACTCTGTCTCTTCAAGTTAAAAGGCCCTGTATCTTCTGAAGTGAGAACTTGTGTGGGTATGTGTAACAGTGGATCCTGGCTCACGGCAGGTGACTGTACCTTTTCCTTGTCGCTGGCCTCTCTTGCCACCGTGGAACCCTAGAAACAAAAGAAAAGGAAATTACCCTCAATAACCCGGTTGTTCGCAGAACCACAGGAAAGTGTTGCTTCAGTCTTTCCATCACCACCCTCCTTATACTCATTCCTGCAGATGCTCATAACCCTTATGCATGTCTGAACACAGAAGCTCACCCTATTAGGCATGCAAGGTGCAATGGCTTAAAATGGATTAAAACCGTTTCCCTCTGTTCTAAGACTGGTTACATGGTGCTCCAGCCCTGTTTTAGAACACCTTTAACTCAATGGATGATGCCTGTTATGTTTAACATACAACCAAACATTGTTAAACAAATTTAAACAATGTTAAAATCATCAAATAAACACTTTCATTCTTGCCCCAAAAACTTTTCCCTTTTCCCCTGCCTACCTTAAGATCATATTTTTTGAAGACGGAAAGGCGGTGAGAGAAGACATTGCGTGTAACAATCATGTAGGTCTCATCTCCATCCACGGTAAGCCGGTACATCCCCAGAAACTGAGGCAGCAGCGTGTTGCCATGGCATTCCACAATAAACTATGAAAAGAGAGAGAGGAATATGAATTTATGGCACTTTTAAAGTCACAACGTATGCTTAATGCCACTGCTAGAGCTGAGGTGGTATGAAATTGAGAAAGAAAAGTTAATAAAAGTCATGATCATTTTGTGATTAACTGCAAGGTGATAAATAGACAGGAATACCCTAAAACAATAAGCTATCCTAGGAAATTGTATAAGTATGATCCTTGAAACCTTTTGAAATGTATTAACGAATAAAAAATCAATAGATGCTTCTTCAGAGTAGAGAAACAGTGTTTGTAAAGACCTGTAGTTCTCCTAAGAGATAGGTTCGTATCTCGCTTTTTCTGAGGTTTAAGTAAGCCGATCCTATATTCCATATATATATTATTGTAGCATAAGCTGTTATCACCTGATGATATTTCTTAAGAATGTTATGCATCTCCGCCACATCCTCGCTGCTGATGGTCTTGATGACGTAGCGTTTATCATAAGAGGTATGGAAGCGGGCCCCGCTCCGTCCCTGGGCCTCACTGTTCAAGGGAGCACTGCGCGTCAGAGAGTTCTGAAAACACGCAGACAGAGAGGGATGAACAAAGCTGAAATATGATTATCTGACACCTTTTCACAACCCTTGTACATGTATTATTTGCAGTACCAAGATGATGTACTTTTCATCTGTTTCATCTTTTACTTTATTGAATGACCTGTCTTAATCGGCTCATTTAACTATGAGACAGAATCCAAATATACATCTTGTTTTTAAATGGAATGGGATTTTCTCAGTTTGTTGAACGGTTGAAATAATGTGCCTCCACCTTCTTGTTGTTTGACCACCTCCCTCTCTCCAGTCTAAACATGTGGGGTTCTGACCCCTACGCCTGCTCCCTGTCCAAACCTACACACAGACACAAACAGCTGCTGCCCAGACTTTGGAGCTCAAAAGTAACATGATCCAACACCCCTGGCTCAATGCCTCATTCTCCAAGAATTCCTCATGTCCTCTGCCCTCAGTTCACTCTCCTCTCTTCAAGTCATAGCATCTATTTCTTGTATTGTGAGGGCTTAACTTTAAGTTGCAACCTAAAACAACTGTTCAACAGCATTTCTTTCTTGCACTCCTTGTCTGTCTCACTTGTTTCTAGAGGTTTCTAAAACCCCCGGGCACGAAGAGGCCATACAGACCAGGTCCTGGTGTAACATTGAAGTGGTTTGTGTTACAGGCTGAAAATGTTTAAGAGGCCCTTTGCCTAAGGCTGGCAGAGATGAAAAGCTTTAAAGTAATTTCCTAATGTTTTTGTTCAAGTTAGGTCATTTTCTCCACGAGGCATTTATCATAATGTGGGGGGAAAAGGTTAATCTGTTTACACTTCAGTTCCCCTCCAAAAACTTAATTTAATATTGCTAGCATTGCTCATTCAAACTAATGGTTACTGTGCATGTCATCAAAAGAGCCTGCAGCTGGTGGTACCTATTGGCTGTTTTGAGGAATATTCATTTAATTAGAAATCATACCGACAGGCTGTTAGAGGCAGGGAAGAAAGAAAGAAATTACAAACCAATAAACCCTTTTAACTACACTGTGACTAGTCCCTTATGTAGTGAAGTAGTTTAATGTTGAGTATGACACAACATTCCTCTGCACTGGCCAGTGTCTTAACACCCCCAACTGCCCACTCACTGCAGCCAGCCGAACCTTAATGTAAACATGTGAGAAGGACAGCTGCACTGAGCTGGGACACAACGACCTCTAAATACTGCCAACTCTCTGCCTGCACTGGGAATGGGGATTTACTGGGGAAGAGTGGAAAATAAAGGAAATCAGGGCTGACACGAAAGAGGGAAAGGAAACAATGTGCAACATTTTACTAGTTTAGACTGTGATCAAATTTGTTTTGAAATAGCAGCAGGCGTTTCAGTGAGCCTGTAGCAGCAGAGGGTTACATTCAGATACAAAAAAAGGTTCAGATGCATTTAAGGATATTTTTTGCCTGTAAAATCATCGGACTGACTGCAGTAGCTGGCAGTCTCTCACATAGCATTTCTCCCATTTGACCCATTTGTGATAGTAATGTTACTGGGCTTTTCATACCAAGAAGTCCTGATCATCAATGCCGAACCTCTCTCTGAGGTTTCGAAACACCAGAGGGCAGTACTCCTTGAACTTGAAATGGCTGGGCATGTTCTCCCTGTTTGTATATAAGAAACATACATCAGAAAACAAGTGACAGAGTTTATGAGATGCTCTAGGTCCAAAGTAATATTTCACAAAAGTATTAAAATAAAGTTTTGTGTGAAAAACAACAATGACGTATTTGCTTAAAAAGACATACTTGTTGAAGAGGTGGTTGTCCACTTTGATCTTTGAATAGGCCTTGAAGTCGTCTGGCATGAGCATGATGGGAATCTGAACATGGCTTAACTCATTTATCTGGGTGGAAAAAAAAAACAGGTAAGAAGGAGAAATCAGTGACGTATCTAGAAACATGAAGGAGTCTAAAACACTTCAGCACAATCACATGTCACGCTAGAAGCTGGGAATTTAACCTATGGGGTACTGAGAGGAAAAAAGAATGTCTCACAAAGGGAATAAAGGTAAAAACATCAACACAGAAATTCTGCAAGTGATAGCTTGTCTTACTTTTTCATGATGGAATTTTATCAAACCCAATTAAGAGCATCTTTGAACAGACTGGTAAAGATCAGTAGTCACATAACTTCACATGAATGCTCATTAGATTTAGTCTCAAAAGACATTCAGAGTAACAGAATCCACAAATATGTTTGGTTTTGGTAGCAACAAAAGGATGAAACAGTTTGCAGTCAGTGTCTGTTTGACTTCACCACCTTGCTGCACAAAAACTACTAAAATTATTCATGTCACTATTCCTTTTTAATAATCTCAGATAACCTTGTAAAATACGGTGTGTTGCAAAACAAAACAAAAAAATACATTCCTCCACAATCAAAGCAGGCTAATGACAAGTTATTAGAGCTAATTTATTATTCTGGCCAGGAGATCTGGTTTGGGTCATCAATCAATAGGGATCTTTGGCATAGAGCACTTGGTGATGTGAGCAGTTTACAGATTAGATTTTCACAGGATGATGTAGCCAACATGGTTGAAGGACAGCTGAAGGGGAAAGGTGAGTGGAAATGTTGCAAGAACTGCTGAACAGCTGAAGCTTCAACGTACAGATAAAGGACAAGATGACAGGATGATGACTTGCAGAGAGAGAGAGAAAGACATAGTGAGAGAGAGAGGTAGAGAGAAAGGGGGGATGTATAAGTGAAAGGATGGATCTGTGTCGCTCCTGCAGGAGAGATAATCTTAATATCCTGCAGTCTGTGATGCACTGCTATTCTCTAATCTTCTAGTTTGAGTGTGTTCACGGTTCAAGAGCAGATAATCACTTTTCTTTCTATGTTGACGTAAATACATGACATTTTCTTATCAAGATAAGAAAAAAAGCATCTTGTTTTCAAAGTCCACAAAAAAACACAAGTGAATATATGTTTTAGATTTGAAGCACATAAAAAAAGCATGATCATATCATATATGTAATCAAACTGAGATTATTATATAATATGATATCATATTAATGTATTAGATTATTATAGGTTTAAGCAGTTAAATCACATTTTATGAGTTTATTTAACAGTACATCTATTTCTCTACTGGTTTTACCTTTTAAAACCCACCTGCCTGTGAGTGGGTTTGGGCAGTGGTAGGATATGGTTAGACAAAGGTTAGACCTAGATTACCAGTTTGATTGCAAACATAAACTCTGAAGGCAGAATTTGAATCAGTCTTTTGTATCTACGTTTATGTTTACATGTATTTACACAGCAGAATCGGGGTTGTAAGATAAATTTAAGTGAATTTTTTGCACAAGGCCCAATGTGCCACAAATGTGGACAATTAAGCTAGTGTTAGAAACAGTGATGTTAACGTTGAGTTTCCAGCGTGACAATGTTTTTAGAATATCATATGACACATGAGTCTTATGCTTGAAAATATATAATTTAGACATTGTGGTACATCAGAGACTGTTAAAACTTGATTAAATAACTCATGATTTAACTGACTGCGCATTTATGCTCAAAATCCAACAAAATGCAAAACCACAGAGGACTTCAATAAACCTTGCACACTGAAAAAACAGCGGGGCTGCATACACATACGGAACACTGAAGGGGTTTCCATTTAGGTCTGGTCATGCATCACATTGCTGTAATATGTAGACCTGACATTTGTTGTGACTCAGGCACAGCTTGATACAAATATGAGGTGTGTGTGTGTGTGTAAATGTGTGTGTGTGCTTGTGTATTCATTATTGGCTGCAGGCAGGAGTGCTGGCAGGTTGCTTGAGTCTATTAATAACCTGTCATTCCACCAAGCACACTTGTGATGTAGGTGCACTTAATAAATTCAAACGCTCAAATTTCGATTGACCACAACATTAATCACGAAACATGTGATGTGTGTTCCTCTACCAGTACAGTCCCAAATGTACTTTAAGCTTTAAACGTTGCTCACAGTTAGGATTGTGCAGACAGACAAGAAGTGGTGTCATATAACAATTCCAGCAGCTGCATTAGAGGATGCAGCCAATATTTTTTTTTTTTTACCATTGCGGATTGACTATGGCCCTGTAATGCTGCAGGAGTATTACAGCAGATGGTGCAGAGAATAGCCTCAGCATGATTGACTGACCCATGAAAGCATTTGGCAGACTTCAGGTGGCCATTAAAAGTGTGCTTTTTTAGAAAAAGATAGTATGCCTTTAAAATGCTAGTGAAATTAATGTTCATGATTTTGTTTTTTGACCATTATCAATTTTTACTGCTGGTTTAGCAATTACAATTAAACAGCTTGACCTTGGAAGAGAAGCTACTTGATCACATGACCTCTCAATAACTACATTTCTGTAGCCCAAGTGGCTGTATTTAGAACTTCATTTTTAACACTAAGGGTTGCCAAAGTGTTTCACACACATAGACTTTTCTTGGCCATTTCAGCATCTTTTTTATTTATCCATCAGAGATAACGCAAACTGTAAACTAACCTGCAGGCAGTAAAGGAGGCTGTAAATATCTATATGTAAAGCTTATAGAAACATGATTGTTTCAATCTGTTTTTTCAAGACTCATCAATAAATACAATGTGTAAAAAAAAAAAAAAGGCACTGACCTACTGGCTTGACTGACCAAATGTAAAACCAACCTAAACGCTGAAGTCTGCAAAAGCTTTTTGAATGATGTGCAAAGGTCTGTGTTTGCACAGTATTTCAACTTTGCCTTTAACCAGCTCAGCAAACATGCACACATTGAGCACAGTAGCATTTCAAGAACAAAGCTGTTTAACTTTGTGTAGAATACTCTGAGGTGTTTCACCACAAGTGAGAGTTACAAGTCAAACTGAATATCCCTGCACTTTATATATCTTTTCTGATAATTCTTAGCAGAAAAAAGAACACAAGAATAAAGAAATAGTGTGCATCTTTAAGAAAGAATAAATTAAGAGCAGTAGTTATTTTTAGGAAGAACTCTGTATGAAAAGGGCAGAGAAAAAACATCAGCAAAAAAAGACGTGATCTGAAAAGAGAGGAAAGCATGAGAAAAACAAGATATGGAAAGGAAGGAATTAGAGAGACAGGGCAAGCAGAGGATCCAAGTCCACAGATGCCATATCCGAGCATGTTTCAGTGCCCTGGTGTGACAGGCACCAACGTCACAGTGATGCTACAGCACAGATGCATCCTGGGTGCTCAGCGGGGAGATGTCGCCTAATCAACAAAGCTGTGTTTCACACAATGGCAGAAACAAAGCCTGATCTTGCAAAGCCCACATGCGCTTATGCGAAGACACGAACACACAAAAATGAGGTGAAAATATCCGTCAGATAAAAAGAGGAATATATGATTCCCTCAAGTAGGCCTAAATAATAATGTGGATCAATTTCAAAGTAAGCCATTTTCACAAATTATGCTTTTGACAGGCCCTATTGTGTAGCTTAAACTGGTTTGATTCTGGCAAATACAAAAAATAGCCAAATGTGGTATTCTGGTCCGGTGTTTGGCTAAATATCAAAACAGTTTTTCAATTTCTTTAAACCAGCCAAATCGTAGTTAGTATAGCAATGATTTTGACATAGTAGTATTCCCCTGCTGCTAAATGTTTTTAAATGGAGGAAAAACTAATCCAGTACTTTGAACTGAAATCCCCCTGAAGTACCTTATCCACGTTAAGTCATTTGTAGAGCTCCTCTTTCATCTGCTCGGCCCTGTCATTATTTCTATCTTGAGCAAAGTGTAGCTCATGTGTTTTGTTTAATCAGATGCCTCAGCATATCTGCCTATCTTCCTGCAGCTATCAAACTTGCAGACAAATTTCACACCACCACTTCCTGTTTGTCTCCATGGTGATGAAGACTGGTTTTCCGGCCCAGAGTGAAGCAAGTGTGTGCTGTTGCTCCATTGGACAGGAAGTTGGTGGAAAGAGCGTGCACTGTCAGCAGCATGGCATAGCCTTATCTCTCTGAACAATGACGGATACATGACTTGCTCTAGGCTGAAAGTGTTGACGTCGATAAAACTGTAACCCCCTTTACCTAGTAAAAAACAAAAAATGTGGATCTTTGGTAATTTTTTAAATTTAAAAAAGTGCAACCTCCAGGATGGAGGGAGACCGTTGGCAATGAACAGAAGAGCCATAACTGTCATCGTTTTCATTTCTTGTAATTTGTAATAACACTGACTTGCAAGCTACAACTAGAATGCGTCACCAGTGCACATAGTCATCATAGTTATGTTGCAATTCTGTCAAGTTCCTCATTTGCTAGCAAAGGTCAAGCTCAATTTTTCTTTCAACCATTACCATCAAAATGTGATTTATGTCAAGGTATAAAATATACTGCAATACAATCTTTTACAGGATAACTCTCATGCATTCTGCATTGTTTTAAATATGCATTCTCCTGTAATTGTGTACCTAAATACACCGTGCCCAGTCAGCACCCACTGTACAAAGCAATTAAGGTAGCTTGATCATAGTAATAAAACACAGGACAGAAGTACAATTCACCAATGACATTAGAAAGTAACAAAGACATACAGGAACAGGGAACACGTCAAAACCTGATCATATAGCAGCAAAACTGTGTTGTTAGCTGGCGGCTAACTGCTGAAGGTAAAGTACAGCACAGCAAATAAACACTTGTGTGCATGCTCTCGTCTAGTAATTCCACGACAAAGCCAGTGGGCTGTCTATTGTTTAACGGATATTCTCACAAATAGTTAAACAAAGAGAATGTAAATATGAATACATTATTCTCTGGCAGGGCAACTGTGTTGTTAGCCAGCAGCTAAATGCTTGTACTGTGTAGGCCATACACAGCACAGCAAATTGTTCACTTGACAGTGGCTAAGAAAATGCTGTACTTATGCTATAGTTTACATGGTTGTCATTACTTTGTGAGTGGTTGATGACCCATCACTGCTCCAGCTGCTCATTTTTCAAGTGGAGAGAGAGTAGACGACCATTTGTGGAGTTGTGCACTCCGGTGAACTCAAACAGTCCTATACAATCTGCAGAGTTGAGTTATTGTGACTTCCTGACATTTCACATAGTTCTGAAGTAGGGAAGATCTGCAAAATGTATATAGCTGAAACACTGCTGTCTAATCCCATATGGTTTCATACAATATTTTTTATTCTATTCTGCAAAATGGTTTAAAATCTAATCCCAGTGTTTATGTAAAACTGGTGACTCCTGTCTATATTGTTGATTCCATAGTTCATTTGCTTGAGTCTTTATACAAATACATTTATTTTTCTATTTAACACATATCTAACTAGGTAAATCCTGCTGAAATCTCACACCTGGAGACCTGGCCAAGACAGCACTTGAAAAGTTAAAGTTACATGAAAACCAAAAAAGCCTAGTTGCTCCTCTTTTGAAAGCATCGGTATCACAATTTACTAACTTTACATCTCTCACATGTACTTCAATCTGTATAAGCTGCAATTCTACAAAGCCACTATGTGGCAACAAGCACAAGAAAAAGAATCTGTCGCAAATCAATGGGTGGTTTAACTGACACTGAAATAGCATTCTATATTTCAACAGCTTCTAAGCCATTTTCAGCATAATGCAGCAACCCTGTTCTCTCATTTTAGGTCCCAGAACAGCATCATTACATGATGTATTTTCCACTAGAGTCATCGTACAGCATTCCCTATCCTCGAGTGTCAAGCTGTCAATTATGTTGGGAAATGATACACATGCTTGAAAGAAACGACTCCTTTATAGCGATAGCAAGTGTTGGTGTACACTTCCTCTATGCCAATTTACAAGACATTACAGTCTAAGCAGCTCTAATTAAAGTGTAATCAAGGCTGACTGATACTGCAATTAACCAATTTGTAGAGGTGTAAATATACTAGCGGGGAATGTGGTTGTTGCAATTTAGTATAAGCTGTGCTTCAATTCATGTACCACAGCTCTATTGGGTGTGATATTTATATGATGCCTTCTAAACTCGTCGCCGTACACATCAAAATGTTTTCTCACACACACACCAATCATAACTTACTTAGCATCATCAGTCTTGCACTTTTAAGGAATGGCTCAAATCATCAAACACACCACTGAGCCTTAAAAGACTTATACACTGGCATACATGCTGACATCATGACAGATTATAGGCTATTCATAAACCACAAAGGTAATAGTATGCAGTATGGATACACCCAACTAAATGGAGATTTGCCCTTTATAGTCAGATAGTGAGAACAAAAGGTCACATTTAACTGTGGTTGATTATATTTAGTGTGACCTTTCACTGACCACACGAAAATATTACATCATTACCTGACCTGTTAAGAACCCCAGAACCATTTATAGTATGTAGCCATTTTAACAAAATCCAAATAATGAAGCAGGCTTGGGCGGTATCCATTTTTCAAACTGTCATACCTTTACAATGTATCACTGGGGTATATGGCATATGACAGTATTTGTGTTTGTGTGTAACCCCCACCCTGAACAGTGCTGCAGCGGCCCTGTCACTCTTCAGAGGCAGTCCATTTAACTTGCAAAATAAAGTGACACCCAAAAACAGCTTGGTCTGTGGTGACTGATTCAACTTTAACTTCAAGATTAAACCCAAAAATACTTCTAATCAGGGACAGAGAGTTTTATCAGTCCTGTAGGTCACCATGTTTCTCAGCTAAGCTGCCTGTGCAATACACATCAATCAGTTGAACTGATAAGGTCAAGCTGATTCAGTTCATAGACTGAAAGAGCAGCATCTGTATTTTTGATGGCACCTATAAAACCTCCTTTAAGTATACAGTTAATCTTAAAATTCTTGTACAGTTCATCTTATAAATGGTGTAGTAGTACATGCCTTAAGAGAATATATTTCATTAAATTGTACATTAGTACATCTGAATCCTCTGCTACTACTATGACAACCTATATCCGACCTAATTCTGTGGACAAGCTTTGAAAACTTCAGTGTCAGGGGTAGCCCTTACTCTCATTTCTCCCTCTGCTCAAAACCACAGCATGGAGAGGTCAGCCATAATGAGGACACACTGATGACAAAAATGGAGCAGTGGTAAGGTAAAAGGCCTGCTGCATCAGTGTGTGTGTGTGTGTGTGTGTGTGTGTGTGTGTGTGTGTGCTAGTGAGAGAGACAGAGACACAGAGAGAAACATGGGCTATGCTCAAATGGTCAAAAAAATTTACCTCTTATGTCTTTTCCCAACTACTTTTTCTTGTTCTTGATGTAAAATATTATGAGGTAAAAGGTAAGGTGTAAAGAAGGACTTTCATAAGCTTCACCCGAGGTAATTGTAACAGACCTGAGTTTGCCGTGGTGAAACTACAAAGTTGAGTTGATGGACTACTAAAGGTACATCTTAATGCTGCACACATGTTTCATGCAGCTATATAAAGAGCTCCTTCAGTGACAGGAGGCTTCACCTGCGGTGTGCGGAGGAGAGATACCACAGGTACTCCTTCATCCCGACTTAAAATCAACACTTCTGCCAGTAAAATATTGATATTGCAGAGTTTCTTATACAATGACAATTAACATGAGTGAATTGTCATTGTATAAGAAACTCTGCAATATCAATACTTTCTATGTGCAGTCGTTCAGTCTGTCTACTTATTATATTTAGCCTTTTACTGTCCACTCATATTTATCAACATGAATCTCAATTCTTATTATTGTATACAAATGATTGTTAAATTCATGCAAGAAAGATAGAGGTAAGAAAGTAAGCACTGAAACTCCTTTCCTTAACATTTAGAGAATTCAAACAGCTCTTATCATAATTGCCACTTAAGATACTTCTAAGTCATTTCACTCAGTTAGACAGCTTCCAAAGCAAAGCGGACTATTTGACTACAGGCCTTGGACAAATGCAACAAACTACCTGGGTAAGACACCTGCAATGCAATTAGAAGCTTATGGTTGTGAGATGTCTGCATTCACATCAGACAATAAAAGCTCATTCACGTCTATTTTAGTCAGTGTGAGCCACTCAATCCCACACTCAAGTGCTGAAGAAAGGAAATGTCTTAGACTACAGTAGAATATGCCCGGTACACCAAGCCTACAGCGTATAATTAAGATAAATATTATTCAATGTCAGCACCTCCTTAGGGGCTAAGTTCTTGCAAAAGAAATGCTCCTATCTATGTTGAAACACTAAATGACAAATGACTAAGGTGAAAAATAGGTAACACAGAATTATAGTTGTCATCAAGACAAGCAGACAGCTGAGCAAGTCTGTTGTGAGGTCAGTGCTATGAAGGCTGGCTATTAAGGGATATAGTGGTTAAGACTGACTGAGCAACAAACAGGCTTATAGTATATGGCCTGTCCTGTTGAGTGAATCAAGCTGCTCAGCAACATGTCGCATCGCATTTAGGCAAGGAGTGTGCCACAAGCCCATGGCACAGTGACTCTGTGGCGTAGGACACACACACGCAGGACACACACACACACACGCACACACACATTTAGGCAAGTGCATACATGTTGTTGTATGCATGCAAGAATGAACAAAAAATGAAAAAAAATATATAAAAAGATTTTGGGAGACAGAAACTGGAGCAAAAGCATAAGACGCTTTCATGAGTTCCTGTTTCTGTCATTGCCTTAGGGTGCCAGGATGTGAGGCTCCAGCTATTCTGTTTTCCTCACCCATAATCATCACACATATTAGCTGTAGGTCAATCCTGCAGATATTTATAGAATCCCCATCTTATGCAATCCACAGAACTAGACACAGCTACTCTGAGTCAGACAGAGAGGCAGGACACCGCAAAGAAAGGGTAAAGAAAGGGGGACAGGGAATGAAAATGATAGTGAATGAACCTTCTGGGTGAAGAGACTTTAATGGTGGCACAGAAAGTAAGGAGTGATGCTAAGCAACCCTAAAAGTAAAACCTAATGAAGCCCAAAGAAAGGACAGATTTAAACATTTGATCTGGATATGATTAACCTTCACTATACAAAATAATCTGGGGCAATATAAACAATCAGTGTCCCTCTAAACATAAAAATAGCAAATACAAGAAAACAATGTCAGAGACAAACTTTCTACCTACTCATACATTTCAGCCTGATTTTTCATGAAAATATCCCTGGCACTGCAGTAAATAACAATAAGGATTTATTTATTTTTTTTACAAATATTTAGTGTCTCTATGGTTGTATTAATAAGAAAATGTGTGAAACAGCAGCTCAACACAATCAGCTACTTCACTTTTAAAGGACAGGGGCTGGTGACGTGCAACAGCATGTTAGGAGCTGCTGGACTCAAAACTATGATTACACAATGGGTGTCTTAGGATGTTTTCAAACCTATAGTTTGTTTGCTCTGGTCTGAATCAGTTGATTTTGTAAACCTGGGAGTGTTTTCTTCTTGGTTTGGTTTCTTTTCACACATACAAAAATCTAAGTAAAACAAAAAGGCATCACTATAAAACCACACGAGAATGGTCACGCCATTTACTGGTGTGAAGTCTTGGGCAGGAGTGAAAAAATAAATACAGGAAGAAGGTCCTGTATTCTGCACTAGTGCATATTTCTGTATGCAATACTCTGGCTAGCTGCTACTATTACTACACAAGCTGCTACAGTTTGTATGCTCTGTCCATGCCTCCAGGAATGGCACTGGGCATTGAAGCAAATTAAACATAGTGCCCTAACCATGGAATAAAAACTTCAGCTCCATCACATAATGCCACAGGGCCCAAAGGGTCTTTATCCCCAAAGACATATATTGTAAAAGAGATCTGTAAATCTCTGTACAGTTGTAGAATTACTTTAGATAGACAAGTGGGGAAAAGGCATTGCAAATGAGCTTGCCCATGGGCCCCACACATGCAGAAGATCTGGGTAATTTTATACATGGAAGTTGTATTTATTTGGCTTTATGCGCCACTGAGTACATTTCATAGAAATGAATAGGGCCCTGCCTCCAATGCCATATCCACTTCTCATCATAATCCACGGCACTGTTGCATTCCAAATACATTTTCATTCATTTTCCATTACAGAAAACTCCTGACACAAGGTGTTCGGCACCTTGAACATTTTTATAAATAGCTTTTTATTCAATCTTCAATTACTTCAGGTGGATGTTTTTTCTTTGTTTTTACTTGCAAGTAGAAGCCACTACTTTCATGAAACATATGCAGTATGTGAAAGGACACAATTTAAATAAAATTAGTCGCTGGTATAATCTGTGGGATTTGGGTTTAGTGTATATTCTGTACATGCCAGTACATATTCAGAACTAGTGTAAGAAGATGGTTAATTCTCTCAGACTGATATGAGGCAGAATGCAATTTTCACAAGCATACAATAAAGTGAGAAAGACGCGAGTATACAGAAAACACTTTGGGCAGCCAAATCATGGCTGGTGAACTGATCGCAGCAAAAAATAGATCCCACTGAGACAAGACCTATTTGTTATGTCTGCAGACTTCGAACCAGGAGATGCTTTTGTAACGATGAGACTGAGATTGATTTTGTAGACTCACTGGTTTGTTTGAGCTTTTGCACCCACTAAGCTTCAGTGGTTACAACTGAGATTTCCACTCAACGTTTTGTAGCTTTGGCCTCAATCCATTTCTGTAAAACCATGAGCTGTGTAACCTATTTAGGCTCTGACGGATGCAAGTAAAATTTCAAAGAATTAGGATTAAAGTCAAAATTGGCTACCTGTCAATGAAGGTTATTTTCAGCAAGCTGCAACACACCTTTTGCTACACGAAGAAAGCTCAAAATATGCTTTTCTCAGCCATTAAACATGAATCACGTTAAGGAATTACAATGAGTGTCCAGGGCTACATAAACTTCTCATTTATTATCATGCATCATGGCTCTTCATTTGACTTATTCTGCCTATCATCTTTGCTACATTAGACCAAAAGACAGACAGTATCCATGGCTCTTCTGTTTTGTCTAATGTATGTACCTGATCATTCTCTCTTTTTAGAAGTTTCAGTTGCTTTACCATTGTGCTCTTAGAGTACCAACATTTTAAGAATTCTGGTTTTCAGGAGACACCAAACTGACTGCTTTTGACTGATAGGCCACACAGGACTTGAGGTGGGGGTTGCATTTTGCAGTATATGTGCATGTGTTTGCATGTTGCTTCTGCAGACTGGCTGCATTCTCAGGTCTCCCCTTGTGTCCATTACTTTGCAGTCCTTTGCATTCCTTTTATTTACAGGTTGAGTTCACTTTTGCAAACTTCATGCTGTAAAGTAACTGTATATTAACAGTTCTGAACTGAAATTTTCATACCCTCTGGCAGCAACTCAATTTGGTGACCAGGCACAGAATGTCATTTTTATGTTGCCAGTGGTATGAGAAACAGAGTGCCTTATCAAGTGGTGAGAAAAACAGCAAGGGAGGTAGCCTAAGGCATAAGAAGGAAATGTGCTGGCGGCTGTCCCTGCTCTGTGTTATGCAATCCAAGAGAACAGTTTGAACATGTAGATTCTCAAAGCTTGTGTAGGTTTTTATGGTTGAGAGTCAGTGGCCCAATAGTTCAAAGACACCTGAATCAGACCAGAAGTTTAGGAGCCTGAATTACTCAATACATGGACTTTCATGAACAAACAAATAGCTAGATTGTCGAGATGATGCCAGTCCATCTAACTTAAAATTATGATTTTAATGCTTTCTTAAAACATAATCAGTCTTGACAGTCACTGTAGGATATAACTATGACATTAAGGGGAAAGATTATATGCATTTACTGAATAATATAGATGATATCATCTGACAATGCATCAATGTTCATCTTTCTCAGGCATTTTAATAAGCATTCAAAAGAAAATGAATGATCAGTACTCAGTAGCTGCATGGAGGTAAACCTTGTGTGTACCTTACTTTGCACCCTCAGCTTAACACCACAGCCAGGTGACTGGGATCTATCTACAGACTACAGCTTAGATACAAAATAACAGCTTTGGATTTTTAGCTGTCTCTTGGCCTCACATAGTCTGCATCGGGCTATCTTGAGGCTCTGTAATCCACACTGCCACCCTTAAATTAACACTGGGTCAAAATTCAAATGGTTCTGTCTAAACTGACAAAGCTTACATGCTTAGTATTGACCTCATCATCAATGTGCCCTCAGTACTGTGCAACTGTCATGGTGATGTCCATCAAACACCCCAGGATTCCTCAACCCATACAGAGATATTGAGTTCGGCAAAATAGGCTTGAAATGAATCATAGTTCTAACACTGTTAAATGTTAAATAAAGGTGAGGTTATTTACACATCAGTGTGATTTTAAAAGCAACATGAAACAACAAACAGAGCTCATAATGGTCTAATCATATCTGCACAAATGGTATATTAACCAAAAACTGCAATATTATATCTTTGAGTCCGTACCATGTCAAACTACATCAGTGAAGAGAAACAGCCGTCACAAATTGTGCATTTCAAGAATATGTACAAAGTATATAGAATATACCACAAATTGGCATGCAACCTTGACATAACCCACTTTTACAATGATGTGTTTACAGTGGCCATTTAGTTACAAAGTTTTACAAAACCTTTATGTAATGTTAATCTCCTGTATTTACCTCTAATCAGGCTCTCTTAGACAGATGTCCAAATAGTATCCCCCTGACCCATTAACTTAATAAAGAATCAGTATCAGTGTGCAACTGATATCTGTAATGCAACGAGTAAAAAATATTTATATTCCTGCCGAGATGAGGAATTCTGAGTTATTTTGCAAAAGCAGCCACTGCTGGCTCTTCTGTTTCATACTGTCTGTTAACCACCGCCATACGCAGCAAAACCAAGCAAGCAAACCACAGGCAGATAATAAAGAGCAATAAAGCAGAGCAGAACTCTGCATCAGAGGAGTAAAAACCTTTTTTATTTTATAAAACCTATACACTTGCACACTACACTTTTAGGCCATTACCTAACAATTGGGAACAATTTCTTACTAACATATAACAGACATTAATATAATGAATGAACAGCGGAAGTACGCTACAGGCTGAACAAGCTGAGTAAAAGATGAGGGATGTATTAATAATGAGATTCCAGGAGCAAATTAACGTGAAAGAATCATAGATTATATGCCTTTGTTAGTTGATCAAGCACTGTCTCCTTGTGAGTTATAATAATGTGTGTAAATACAGGGAAATTGTTTATTACTTGAGATTCCTTGACAGAAATACTTGCATGTCCTCTGCTTGCTAAGTTTGCTTTCTCTCTCTCAAACATATGAGTATTGGCCCAGTGCAAATATTCAGCAAAGGAAGAGAAGGAGAGCAGAGAGCAGAGATAAGCTGTCTTGCATGGGAAGATCTGTACTCTCATGACATAGACCCCTAGCAGCTTATCCTACATGTGCACAACAGGAAGCCAAAGAAGAGTTTGCAGCTCAAACCGCGCGCGCACGCGCGCACGTACACACGCACACACACAGACTTAAACGTATACATCAATATCAAGCAGTACTAACATAAGCATTGTAAGCAACTGTAAACATAGTAAAACAAAGACAACTACAGATCGATGTACGTGTCTAGCGCACTTAGAGCCAATCATACATTTACATTGACAGTACGAGAGCCAACCGCTGGACAGCTGTCATCTCCTATATGTCAATCAACTGTAATAATACAAAGGCTCATCGCTGACAGCAAGTAAGACTTAATGTGGCACATCAAAGGTCGATGAGGAGACATAACTGTGGATCATTATAGGGATATTAGGTGGTCTGACTCACCGAATGGTTGACTCCCCACATAAGCACGCTGAGCAAAGGGTCGCTGGCACGGAAGAGCTTCACTTTCTGAGCAACGAAGTGTTTTTTCTTGGTCTTCGTTTTGCTCGCAATTGCAGCGGCAATGCTGCTCGCTGAAGCCATCTTTAAGCAAATTGGCTGGTTGTTGCAGTCTGTACGATAATCTTGACAGTGTCTTCCCTTGAAGCTGGCACAGTGGCCACTAGCTCACGACTCAGTAATACCAATACTATTCATTTAGCCAGCTCACAAATCAAAGTGCCCCAATTCTTTTCTTCATCCAACGTCCCACACAGCGCTATACTGACGCTATGGCCCTACCTTGACAAGGAATAATATCAGAAAATACGATGTTTTTAATCTAATACTGCTGCTCTCCTTCGCCCAACAGTCCGCCGCTCTCAGCCCACATCATAAGTCACCTCTCTTCCTTCCTTGACTAGCCTAGAGCTCTCCGCACCCCTGCGATGTGAAGTCTCACTGAGCTGGCGTTAGCATAGCCGAGTAGCTTGCTAGCTAGCAGACATCAACGATAAAAAAAAATCAGTAAAATGAATAACCGTATAAAACAGAAAAAATGTAAAGCTTCGTAACAGGTGAGCACTAATTATTATGCAGCCTTAAAACAAATTATTAAAATGACAAATTTATGATGCTGAATGACAAACTTAACGCTCTTGACTACCAGCTAACGTTAGTCCCCCCGACCTTCGCTAGCGAGCCAGCTATGTAACGTTAGCCAACTGACGGCACAAAGCAGAACCTTACTCCGTTCACTAGCGAGCTACCATTAGCCTGCAAGCTAACTATTAACATTAGATAGCAGCTCACTACTAGCGAGCGGCTCAGCCCTCCTCCCACGCGTCTGTGGTCAGTCCGTAGAGATGACAGGGGTGTATCCTGTCATGTTGTTGCCCCGTTTGAATTAAAACGCCGAGGAGCGACTCTTGAGACGTAAACTCAACGGGTGGCCAACTCCGTCTGCAGCATTGAGGTTCATGTGTGCTGCTGTCAACTGACAGCTCGACGGAGGGGAGGTGACAGGCAGCCTGCGCTTTGCAGTGTCTGCTGCGCTGATTCGCTGCAACCCCCTCCCTCCACCGGGCCTATGCTACTTTTCTGTGCTTTTTAATAGCACACAGCAGGCTTTTTTTTTTTTTTATCAGTCCACATTTGCATTTAGATTTCGAATTGACATTTGTAACGTCATGAATTAACCTGAAATCCCCCATGCGTGTGAAAATGCAGCATTCACCGGACGACTATTCCCATTTTCAGGTGGCCATATGAAAGCGTGCGTGCGTGGGCGCGCTTGTTTGCAGCTCGTGTAATAATAATAATAATGCATTAGCAGAAAAACCTGTACATCATCCCAACCATCCCCCATCATTGGCTTGCTTTCGTTTAGATTAATCTGAGGCTCATTTCAGGCAGAAGGGTGATAATGTCCCACACCACCAGAGGTAATGTCTTTAGAGGTCATTTGGCTTTCTGGTGCATACTGTGCTGTTTCCACTGGCACATTGCTGTGTCAGTGCCTCTCTCAGAGCAGGAGGCCCCAGTGCGTTGATGCTGTATAGAGCTCATTTGTTTTATGACTCACTTTTCACAGCAGCACATTTACCTCAGTATGATTCCCTACTATGACTCGCACCGGACAGATGGAGCGCCATCCCATCGACACACATAGTGGTCTACAAATTCCATTTTGATTTTTCAATATTTTCCCCAATTTATTTTTTATGGAGCATTTTACCAACCTGTTTATGCAAATGTAAGTTATATGATTATTAGGCGACAAGTACACAAGCTCAGGAAGACAGCTGATGCCAGTATGCTTTCAGATTTCAAGATCTTGTTGTCTTCCTTTTTGCACATTATGTTTAGTTGTCTTTCGCAACTTTAGTCATGTCCGGTATACGATATTTTAACAGTAAACTGGCTTGCTAATAAAATAATAATCATAGTATTATCTAATAAAGAGAATGTTCTCATCCTTATCTAAACCCAACGTTGCATGCGTTGCCTAGCAACGTGGTGTCAACTTCCCTTTCCACAACACTAAACTTACAGCCTGTTTCTTCTGACCGGCTGTCATGGTAATTATGAATCCTGAACTTGTACTTTAGTTTGTAAAAAACAAACAAAAAACGAGTAAGTCATCGCGAATATTTAAAAGACTGGTCTAAAGGGTTGCCTGCTGGTTTTGTAAGCGCCATTTGTGAACACTACTAACGGCACTAAGTAGGCTAACCTGTCAGGTAAGCTTTGTAGTTGAGCTAGCAACTAGTTGCTAACTATATTGACTAACGTTAGCATTTAATGAACCGCAACTATCTAATGAACCGTTTCTCACTAGGTCACATAATGGGGAAGAAAGGAAAAAAGGAGAGCGAAACCCCATGCAAAGAAACGGTGAGAGATTCATATAACGATTCTTGTTTTAACCATGTGAGAAAAACGTAGTGTTTTTGAAAGGCACATAGCCTGAAAACATACCTACTGTACATCTCGGGGACAGACATAAGTTCAGTTCTAAATTATTTACATTAGTCCCCCTCTCCTCACACACAGTTTGAACCACTACCTGTTGAAGGCAAAACTCCAGCAACAGTAGTGCTGCTGCTGAACTCCCCAGAGGAGGACATCCTCATCAAAGCTTGTGAAGCAATCCACACATTTGCAGAGAAAGGTATGGCAGGCTACACATTGCTTTCCTAAACACATGTATTTTTTTTGTGAACAACGCTGCACCTGAGAAGACTTCAATCTGGCTGCTCCATGTCTTTTTTCCTGAGATTTATTATTAAATCTATATTATCTAATTTTCAATTCAGTGCCCATAAAGCACTTGTATGTTTTGTACATAGAGAGCTGACATACAATTATTATCATGTTATATTATACTGTATGTATATTATTGCGTTGAACACCACACAATTTAAGCTTCTTACCTGCCATTGTCTTTTGTATTCAACCACATTGCAGTGTTTATCTTCTCTGCTTCTATGATTCCTAATACTGTAAATGCCTACAGGCACTCAGATCTGCTTGGCATCATGCTTAATTTCCCTGTTGATTGTCTCCCCCTGTTGTTAGGAGATGAGAACAAGATTTCTTTGCTGGGACTTGGGGCATTGAAGCCTCTCTGTCAGCTCATCACTCACAACAACAAACTGGTCAGACGTAACGCTTTCATGGCCTTGGGCATCATGGCCACCAACGGTGTGTCAGACAACATACAAAATCAATGTAGAGTAATTTGTTGTATTTAGTGGCTTGCTACGCCACAGATGTGGCTGGCTGGTTAACCTAGAAACCAATCTTCTGACCACATATCTGCTTGTCTGGCATTTGACTGTCTAGAGACTTGTTGACTGTTCGATGTTGTTGACATATAGACTGTGTGACTGATGGGTTTGCTCACTGAATAACTGTTACTCAGGGATTAACCTCGTCTCATGTTTCCATTGAAAGCTGATGTAAAGAGTGCTCTGAAAAAAATAGATGTCATTCCATCAATCATTGAAAAACTATCACTCGAAGGTGAGTAATTTTGATCATACGATGAATAGACTCTGAAGTAGATAAATAAAACAAACCAACATATTTTCTCTCCTATTCAAGAAGATACAGTTGTCCATGAGTTTGCAACACTGTGCCTGGCCTCTCTTTCGGTGGATTTCGTCTGTAAGGTCCAGATATTTGACAACGATGGCCTGCCACCTCTAATCCAACTCCTATCCAGTCCAGACCCTGATGTCAAGAAGAACTCACTAGATATCATCTTAAACCTGGTTCAGGTGACTCAAAGTCCAAGGTGGTTACAAGGGTATGGTTAAAATGAAATGGTTACAACATTCTTGTTGTCCTCTTGTATCCTGTTTTGTGTTGTATGTATAAAGGACGACCAAAGTTGTCTGGCAATACACGAGTTGAGCGGGATCCCTCCCCTTATCGAACTACTGAAGTCGGACTTCCCTGTTATTCAGCATTTGGCTTTAAAGACGCTGCAGAATATCACCACTGATGAAGACACACGCAACACCTTCAGGGAAGAGCAAGGCTTTGAGAAGCTCATGGATATCCTCAGTAGCACGGTAGTTACAGTTAACTTTGAATTAATGCTTGTTCTCCACTCCAAATTCTATATAATTCAAGGTCTGTTTTCTCTACATCCTCTATCTATCTATCTATCTATCTTTTTTTTTTTTTTTTTTACAGGACTTCACTGACCTCCATGCTGAGGCCCTACAGGTAGTTGCTAACTGTATGAGTGACAGTGAGAGTTTACAGTTGATCCACAAAGATGGAGGACTGAGGAGGCTGATGGAGTTTGTTATTACCCCGGACATGCCTGAAATCCAGTTGAATGCTGTTAAATGCATCGCCAGGGTTGCTCAGAGCTGTAAGTACAGAAGTGGACAAGACATCATTATATTGTCTTTATTTTCCAACTATATATCTTATATGAATAACACTTCATCTGTGTGCCCAGCTGAGAATCGGAAAGTGCTCCATGAGCAGAATTTGGAGAAGGTTCTGGTGCAGCTTCTGTCTGTGGCTGACATCAGTGTGAAAACAGCTACCTGCCAAGCTGTGTCTGCCATGAGCTTCCACCTAGCCAGTAAAGACACACTCAGAGACCTGGGTACATAGACAGTCACACAGTCACAGTAACCTCGACACACTCACCACAATGAAATGTGACTTGGATTCATGTGTGTTTCAGGTGGTATCCCTGCAGTTGTACAGTTGCTGAACAATGAGAGTTTGGTGCTGAAAGAGGCGGCAACCCAGGCCCTGTCCAATCTCACACATAGCAACCCGCTCAATGCCTTGTGAGTGACAAGACAATCTATTACATAATGTTAATGTCATCCATATCAGAATTTAACAAAAAAATAACATGGATAAATGGATTACGGAACAGCCGTACGGAGGCACAAAGTAAGTAGAGACTCAAAATGACTGTAAAGAGACATAATTATGACAAAAATGACCACAAAAAGACACAACATAACTACAGTTTGTTTAAACTTGCAACAAAAACTAACCACAGACAAAAACTAACTGACCAAAACAATTACAGAGCGACCCAAAACCACAGAGAGATGCATAATGACTGCAGCGAGACACAAAACAAACACGAAAAGAGGCTGAACAACTATAAAGTCTGTGTCTTGCTCATTGGAGAGTTAGTGGGGCCTTTTGTGTGTCTGCCGATTGCCTCATAATCCATCCATGAAAATGAATCATTTCAAGGTTTTTTTTTTTAGTTTGTATGCTTTAAAGTATTAATGATATGCGTAACATATTGCCAAATGTGCACAACATTAAAAGATAAGTTTGCAGTCTAATCCGAGGTTTGGAAGGTGATATTTTAAAGTAGAACAGTGTTCGTTCCGCTCCCATATTTCACAAATGATATAACGCTTCATCTGTCTTCTCATTGTTCTCCCTCACTGAATATTTCTTTACCTCTCTTCTCTCCCTTTCTCCATTTTATCTTCCACCTCTTTATTCCCCCTGACAAATCTTCTCTCTACCCATAGTCTCTCACTGTCTGACTTCATATTTCAGCATAACTGTCTCCTTCAGTTCTCAAGTCATTTAACACCACCTCCCTTGTATCATTCGCTCACAATCCTTCCTCATGATGTTTGTTTCCCCTCACAGTGTTTTTGCAAATCACACATATCACAAACACATTTCATAAATTCTATGTTGTGAGACTGCATTTATAGTCAGCTCTGTATGTTTGCAATAAATTTACTAACCATTGCTGGTGAATCTGCAGTGCAGTGTATGAGGCAGGAGGCCATGAGGTCCTTGTCGAGCAGCTGTATGGAAGCTGTCCCAGGACAGTGGGAAACTCTGCTGCCACGCTTTGCAACATGGCTGGACAGGAGGTCATCCGCTGCAGCATGTTGTCACATGGAGTCATACGGGCGCTGGCGGAACCTGTGAAGTCGGCAGATACGCAGATCCTGGTTAACACAGCAATGTTACTGGCAATGCTGGCCTGTGATGCAGAAGCTAGGGCAGAGGTTGGTGTTTGTGTGTGTCTAATGACTGATACTGTTTTTACTGTTACTGTTTTAAAAATGAAAATATATTTATATGCTTTCCTGAACACCTAATACCTGTCTTACATAGCTACAAAGTGCTGGAGGACTTCAACCACTGGTCAATTTGCTGTGCTCCTATCACAAGGAGGTGTTGCACAATGCATGCTTGGCAATCAATGTCTGTGCCAGTGATGCGGATGCTGCTGTTGAGATGTGCAGATTTGGGTAAGATACTGATATGACAGATAACACTGACATCAGAACATCGTTAAATTGTGGCATTTTGAAGCCAACTGTGAGTAGTCTCTTGACTAGCCAGTAGAGGGCATTATAGGACAGTATTATATGTAGCTCCAAAAGAGAGTATGGGTCATTTTCTTCATGTGTGTATGTTTGTAAGGGTTTTTTATATTTCATATCGATGTCTGTTTATGTGTGTCTCAGAGCCCTGGAAATGCTTGAGGAAATCAACCAATCAGTGAATAGAAGGACCAGTTTCAGTGAGATGGCCATGATCAGCCTGCTTAACTCCAGCTTGTCTGTCAAATACAGCCTGACAGGTTATTTGGCCTCCACTGATGTTATTAGTGATGGCTTCTATGATGCTGGGAAGGTGTGTGTATCTAACTTTACTCTAGGAATGTGTGAAACAGAGGTCATTTAAAGGAATATGAGCGAAGTGAAATAAATGTTTTCAAATCTTCAGACATGCTCATAATCTGTTATTTTAGAACTTAACTTTGTTGAACTGATCTGTTTTAGTGATATGATCATAACAGTTTTCTCAATTTCATCTCACTTTTTAAATTCATTTTTTATTTAAACATCACTTCTTTCTCTCTCTCTCTCTCTCTCTCTCTCTCTCTGTTAGGCTCATGAAGGCCAGAGGATTCTGACTGTAGAGGAACTGTCCAAGCAGCCTGTCAATGAGCACCGGCCCATTATTGTTATCAACACAGCAACTGAGTATGTTTTCATGAATTGTTTTAAAACTTCTTAATGTCTTAAAAACTAGAAATGAACACTGTTCATTATTTGTATGCATCATATTCCAATCCAAAGAGAACTTAAAGATTTAAGTTATTAAAGAAAAACAGCAACTCCCCAAACTGTGATAGCTAACTGGGCCTCTTGCACTACAAGTACTACAGAGTGGGAAACTAACTTGAACAGCCACACAGATGGTGCTAGAGCATTGGCTGAGACTTGGCAAGTTTCCTACACTACCAACCACTTTGTCAGTACAATGTATTGTGGTTGCTAGATTACTATCACCCTCCCCTTTTCTGCTCCAATCCAGTGCTCCACTTTTCTTTCTTACACTTCTCTTTTCCTCCCTCTCCCCGATGTCAGTTAGCGTGGCCTCTCAGGGTAAATGATCCCATTTTTTTAATGTGCCAACAGAGTAAAAGAGCCTTTGTGTTCAGACTAATAGACTTACATGCACAACAAGCACAAGTGCAGATGTATGCACAGCCATGAAGATGCCTGCACATGCATACACATGCATGTTGAGACACACACACGTAGTAAAAAACACATTATATGTGTTAAAGACTGTGCATGCATGCACACTTACACTCATGCAAATTCCAGCATTTTGATGAATTGCCAAAGAAAGCAGTACCCCCTCAGTGTACCTCTGGTCCACCACGTCTCCCGTTCAGCATGCACACATCTCAGGCATTCTGAAGCAGTGTGTTATGTAATCCATTTCATCAATGGCTTTGTTTTGCTTAAGTTTAACTTTTTAACTTTATAGAGAAAAATGTGTCTGACAAGAATAAATGGCAGAATATTTTCTTCCTATGATGAGCAAACAGTGCATTGCAATACTTATTACGTTGGTTTTTATGCAGGATATCGCAAGAACATGCGATAGGTGAGACATGATGTTTTGCAATCATTTAGTTAAACTCTTTTTGGCCAAATTCTGAAATACCAGAGGAAATAAATGTTACTGTTTAATTGTGTTGTAAAACAGGAGGTCTCTGACACACATGCATATGCACTTCAGTGTATATACTGTGCATTATAAGAAAAGAGACACCTCCACACCTTAACATCATACAGATCTAGAAACCAACAGTGAAAAAAATAAAATACCAGTTCTGTATTCAGTTTCATATCCCATTTTCCTGCTTCCTTCTGTGGCAGAGAGACCGAGGATGTGCCAGAAGAGAGGCAGAGCACCCAATCAGAAACAGATAGCAGCAGTAGAGGAGGTGGCAGGACATCAAGGTGAGAGTGGATATGTGTGTGGGGGGTGGGGAATAACATCAGAGATAACACTACCTCGCTTTTTGTGTGTGCCAAAAGTACCAATCTTAGCATAATGGTTGGTATTTCAGTTTTTTCTCTGGATCTACATTAAAAGACGCTATTACTGTATGCGGAAATCTAGTTTAATTAATTTCAAGTATTGGACTGAAAATCACCATGAATACTGACTCAGATTTCTTTTTAATTGACTGTCTCCCTGTACAGGAGGAAAAAGGAGGATGACAAACAGAAAGATGAGACCCAGCCTGAGCCTCCGACAGAGAAACTGTGGAAGATGATGGATGATGTCTCATTGCAGATACGCGTTAAAGAGGCCAAAGAATCCATCCTCCCACTGAGTGATGAACGAGAACAGTGTGCTGCCTTAGCCAGGTGACGGATTAATGCAGCCAGCACATAACCAACATGCAGAGATGTCACTTCACATAGAGAAGAAAATCATCTCATATTATATCACTGGCAGCCATAGTTTTCAATTCTCCAGAATCCTGGAAACAAATTGAAACACCTGCAAACTGTATTTGCACACAGCTACACATAGTGTTAGTAGGGTTCCACTAAAAATGAGTAGCTTGTAACAGTATAGGACAAAATAAACATTTCAGGTTCCTGCATATTGATGGGTTTTATGTCCATGAATTTGGATTTCAGGATGGTGAGTGAAGCCATGGGTGGAGCAGTGGAGATGGAAAAGTTGAATGAATTCCCATGGGTGCTGCACCTCAGCGAGCTCAAGTTTCAGCTGCAGTCTAACGTCGTTCCCATTGGTTTGATCAGCAAGGGAATCTACTGCCACAGGGCACTTCTCTTCAAGGTACCACTGACATAGCTGCCCATACAATCCCTTCCTTTGCAGACTTTACATTTCACCCACATCTTTACACACCCTATAACTTCTCTCTAAGTTCATCCTACACATATAGGAAAATTATTATCAAGCCATCTCTTGCTTCATCACACCTAGCTCATATCTTTCACTTTTCAGTGTCTGGCTGATTGCATCGGAATGAGCTGCACACTTGTTAGGGGAGAGTACAACCGAGCTTGGAATGAAGTACTCCTCTTCAATGGGAATCCCTCCAGGAATAAGCACTCTTCACAGCTCTGCCGCTATATAGTAGACCTTATGCACCAGCCTGGAAGCCTGCTGACTGCCAACACACCTGCTGCTGTGCAATACCAGACTATATAGACCAACACTGTAGTGTAGAAATACTGTACTTCAGAATGCTGTGACCAAATATTTTAATGAAAAGCATTACAGATACAGATTTTAAATGCCTTTATATTTACTGTATGGCAGAATTTTAAACCACATTATATTATATTAGTTAATTATTGATTATTCCAAAAAGAAAAATGCTCTACGTCTGCTTCTCTAATAAAAACAATGATTGAACCTGGTTCTTTGCCAAGGAGGAGTCATGATGTTGTAACTGCTGAGAAAAGGCAGGTGGGGTCAAACAGTGCCCCAGTGCACCACAGGTAAACTCTGTAAATTGAACTTGGATATCAGGTCTTTATCTGCTCTCTCTGCAGCGGCTCAGATTATTGAAAGGAAATATGTTTTTCAAGAAACAATACATGCTGATTACTTAGCGCCAAATAAAACTTCTGTTATAAATATTTTTTTACGATGACCTTGCCATGCAATAGTATACCGGGGTATTTGTTGAGAAAAAAAACATTCTTCTTATCTACTCAATGTGGGTCAAAGCCCCTTGAGGCAACTGGTGATTGGACACTGTAAATAAAACTGACTTGACCACTTAACCTTCACCTCCAACCCATTTTAGCTTGAAAAAAAAAAAAGCAAGCCTAAAGCTCCCACACAATTACGGCTCTTTGCACAATGTCTAGTAATAAAAGCCTTTGAACATTGCTCAATTTAACCTATATAGCTGGAGGTGTGTTTTTTGACCGGGTCGACCAGAGTAAACTCGCCACAGCATGAACAATCTCGACTCAGCGAGCCAAGTGCACTTGGCTCCCACTGATATCAGCACTTGACTTTAGACAGACTTGACACAGTAGCAGCAGCAAACATGTCTCGAATCGCCGCGCGTCTCTTCATTGTAGTTTCCAAGCACGCGACGGCCAGATCCGCGGCGTTACCGAGGAAGATCATCCGCTCTGTATCCACATCTCAAGGTACTGAAGCAACGCTTGTTTTTTTTGTTTTTTTTACTGTCCGTCCGTTCTTTGGGTAACTATCCAATCCAGTACGGGAGGCTGCAAACTCCTGCAGGTGCACCGTGCTGCAGCACAGAGAGTAGCCTATAGTGCTAGTGCAGAAAGCTCTGTTTACACCGAAGTTGATAGACCTACATTTGGGATTAGTAGAATTTTACTCTAGGATTAAAGATTCCAGCCTTGAGCTGCATATAATAGTTAATTACAGTGTTGGAATGTAACTAACTACATTTACTCAAGTACCGTACTTAAGTACAATTTGGAGGTAATTGTACTTTTGCCACTTACTCTAACTTTATACTACATTTTGAGGCAAATATTTAACTTTTTCCTCCACTACATTTAGCTGACAGCTTTAGTTAGTTTCAGGTTGAGATTTCACATGAAAAAAATTATCAATTTTAAATGATTAGACACATTTAAATAAAGAAATGAACCTCATAATAATATATTAAGTGGTAAAAATGAGCCATATCTTTATAAAAATTAAAACACTTCTTACATAAATGCATCAAAACAAACAAGCTAGCCTGATATATTAATTTAAACTATATAAAACAATCTGAGTGGGGCCATTCTGCTTTTCATACTTTAAGTACACTTGCTGTACTTTTACTTAAATAAGTTTTGAATGCATGGCTTTTACTTGTAGTGGAATAATTTCATTTTTTTGTATTAGTATTTTTACTTATGGAAGGGATCTGGCTAATTATGATCCAAGTCACTAGATGATAAATATTCTCCCAGTGTGTTCAGGGTCTGTGGTCTAATGTTGGGGGCTCTGTTTTAAAAAGGTTTAGGAAATCCTGCAGTAGCTAAAGCTTTAAACAGTTTTTCTTTGTGCTGCTGACAGATGTATTTATGTGTATATGGGCTGCTTGATCAGGAGCAGTGTTTTTAATGTCCAAAGCACATCAAAATCCCTCTGTGATGTCTTCATTGTTTTATCTGCTCTCTGAAGGAATATGGTCTCTTACCCGTTACAATAAGACGACAGACTGGCAAAAGAAACTGACCCCAGAACAGTATGTAGTCACCAGAGAGAAGGGGACTGAGGAGGTGAGTACTCCAACAGTGATTTGTTTCAAACCTAAATTGTCTCTGTCTACCAGACAGACAGACATGCATATTTTCTGATAAGCGTCAGCACAGTTTCAGATGAACTTTGCTCCTCGCTGATCCGTGCCGGGTTCAAGCAGTCCAGCCACAATACTGGTCTTTATGAAGCTGTCTTTTCAGAAGCCGTCAGCTTCAAACACAGATCGTGTTACAATAATCATTATAATAATAATATAATGAGGACAAGTTACTGTATTACACCTACAAACCCCTATTAATTAAAAAGGCTTGAAGAAACAAAACATAACAAGGTGAAATCATCCCTGTGAGTCATGTGTTTCTGCTCCGAACACTGTGTGTGTGTGTGTGTGTGTGTTTTCAGCCCTTTAGTGGAATCTACCTTAAGCATTCTGAAGTGGGGATGTACCATTGTGTTTGCTGTGATTCTCCACTATTCAGGTACCAGTCTGCGCCTGCTAAATATGTGATGTTTGTTTTTTATTCAGACAGCCGTGAGAGGAATTTTCTGTGCAAATGTATTTACAGATGCCCACTGAGGACATGTTCCTTCCTCTCTTGACAGTTCAGAGGCTAAGTATGACTCTGGGACAGGCTGGCCAGCATTCAAAGAGGCTCATGGGACATGGGAGAGGGACGAAAGCCACGCCTCCATCATTCGTCGTCCTGACAACAGCCTGGGTAGTGCTGGGACAGAGGTCCTTTGTAAAAATGTGAGTTGTTTTCTGAGCTATGAAGTCAAAGTTGAGTTAGCTTGGTATTGTAGTCAATAAAGCTTTGTGTGCAGTTTTTCTATAAAATAAAGCACTACAGTTATCATTGTTTAATATGTACCTCATTAATACTTTGCATTCAGAATTCAATGCACAGGTTTTTGCATTTTTAATTGGCTTATGTGTTTGATGCAGTGTGATTCTCACCTGGGTCATGTGTTTGAGGACGGACCGGACCCGACAGGTCAGCGGTTCTGTATCAACAGTGTGGCTCTGACGTTCAAACCCAGAGGAAACAACAAACCTGAAAAAGATGAGAACTGATGAACTACCTGGACTTGAAAACAGCCATGTTTCATTTCATTTAGGATGCAAAAACCACCTGAATAGAGAATTCATTCCATGGTTTTGACCTGAACATGTTTGAGAAGCTTTGTGTGGCACAAAGTGTCTTAATAACTGAATTTTGAAGGAAGAGGAGCTCTTGGAGTTTATTATAATTAAATTGAATTAAGCTCAGTCTCTTGGACGTATGCGCTGAGGGAATTATGATTCACACAAACTCAAATGGAGACCATTTTCTCCTTCAATGAAAAGCACACTTCCAAAAAAAAAAAAGTCACTGTATTAACTGTTTTTATTGTTCACTAATTTTTGTTGAGTTGGTAATTTTGTTTTCAAACTGAATGCCTGAATGTCTTCATGTCTGACAAATGTCAGAAAACACTGAGCCTGATTAAAGAACACCTCTTATTTGTATAGATTGCAAAACACAGGGAGTTTTTTCAGCTTTGTGTGTTTTTCATTCTGGGGCCAAAATTCCCAAACAAATTGTTTTGTCTGTGTTAGGGATCATGCAAAGTTTAATAACAATTTGTCAATAAAATACTTTTTTCTCTGAATGGTTTACTTAGAGGTTATTCAGATTTTAAACTCAGTGTTTAATAAGAATTAATTGCTGCTTAGGTGCACACACTGCAGTCTGGCCTCTTCTCTGCCAATAAACCAAGTTAATATTTAACTAAACAGGCCATCCTCTGTTTCACTGTCTGCCCACCGCTCTCTCTCTATGTGCATTTCTTCTGTCTGTGTGTTTGAGTTAAGCAGATTGGGAAAACCTGACTGCAGAGACAGAGGGGACAGAAAATCCATTACTAACAGCAGAGGAGTTGAGAAAATAGAATAGAGCAGTACAATGGCTGGAGTTTGGCGCTGCATGTTGGCTGTGGTGGTGTTGATGTGTGTGTGTCTGTGGGGCTCCACTGAGGCTGTGGGGGGAGCTAAGAGTCGTCCACGACCCCAAAGACGACCTCGCAAGAAGCCAAAGGTCGACCCTATTGACTTGACCCCAGCTGCACAGAACATAGACATACAACAGGTAAACAAATGGAGCAACGGGTACAGTATATACACTGCTTAAATCATTATTTAAGTGTTATTTTTTCTTCCCATGTTTGTAACTGGAGCCTCTAAATCAAACTACAGAACTAGAAAGAGTTCAGGCTGCATATGTAAAATACTTACAAGTTAATGCGTCTATTAAAATCCTGTATGTAATGTGCTGTATTGGAATATTTTTTCCCCTAAAAAGTACTTTTACGTTTCGTACCTTAAGTACATTTTGTGAAAGATACTTTTGTTCTTAATAAAAAAATAAAATAAAAGACAGACTTTAAAGGCAGTGCTTTTACTTGAAATAGATCATTTGTACATTGCTGTATTGATACTCTTACTAAAGTAAAGGATTTGAATGTTCTACCTCTGCTCATCTGAAAAACAAACAGAGAAGGCAGTGTTTCCGGGCAGTGGAGTGCAGCTGTAACCTCAGTTCACCGTGCCATTACCTGACCTTGGCACACTATAGTGTGATTCAGTTTCCCACTTTTCTTACGTTTGTACCATAATGTTCTAATAACAAAAGTCAGAGGAAACCATGACGAATTACTTCAACAGACTGGCCAGAAAGAACTATTGCTGCTTTTAGGAGAACATAAGGAGGTAACATTTGTGATGCAAGGATCATTTTGTACACTTGCCATCTATTGACAAGGGCAGCATCTCTTACCAATATCCATATATCCACATATTGTTAAATGTAAAAAATACACATAAACAGTGCCCATGCCAAAAACAGATATGTATGAGGTAAGATATGGTCTACTTTCCCAGAGGCTCAAACATACAAACATGCAGGTCGGATTGGTTATAGATTAGTGTGGGGGCTGGCGATGTGCACATGCTTGTGTAATTATGTCAATATGGTGTTCTAGGACATAATGGGAATTTTATGTGAAGTAGAGTTTGAACATAACAAAAGATGATAAAACAGGATATCTGAAGCAGATGTTTCTTTTTCAGTTGGTGTTACCCTAAAATCTCAGTTTGAGATAAACAAACTGGGGCTTAGGGGATATGTGCAAATCGTTCTTATGTTCCCTCTGTCTCTGCTTGTTTGTGCTGCAGATGACAGGAAAATGGTACCTGCTAAACACTGCCTCCAAATGCTCGTACCTGATTAACCATGGAACCAGTGTGGAGCCCACCATCATGACCCTCACACGTGCGAACCAAACACTCTCTGTCAGCACCAAGACACGACGGTAACTACAATCTCTATGCTGTGGCTCACTGTCAGTACCTTGATTTATCAACAGAGGGGGCAAATAAACCACACATCTCTATTGTTTCCTATTCTGCGCTGACTTCTTGTGTCAACCACATGTGTTTCATTATATTTGTGTATCCTCAAAAACAGGAAGGAGGCAGAACAGTTAAATCCATCAGCTTTTCTTCATCATTTGAAAAACTTTTAGGTCACCCTGACCTGGTGTTTGCAGAATCACAGGGATTGCAAGTCACTATTGAAATGGATTGAGTGTGTTCTGTTTTTGTAGAACATTCCGTGACATCTTTGTGATTTGAGTTTTATAAATCCTTTTTCGCCTGCTGAGAGGAAATGGTTTTTTAAAAATCATTTTCTCATACCACATTAGAAAGCTAGTTCAATCTAAGGGCCTGAGGCCGAGATGTGGTTAGATTATGAAACGCCATATTTATTGTGTATAAAGGTCTCAATGGTTTTCAAATGGCTGTTAACCATAAAGTCATTTTACTGACTATTTCATCAAGTGTCCAACCTGACATAAACTCTCCTCTCCTCAGTAATCACCAGTGCTGGGAGATATTACAGGTCTACGATTTAACACCAACCTCCGGCAAGCTAATCCTTAAAGGTCAGCGCCTCATTTATTAAACACGACTGATAAACTGTAATGCAATGCAGCGTCCCTTCATCCCTCCCTTCTCTCTGGTGTTTCCACCAGGATCCCGTCCTGAGCTGAACACTGAGATAGTGATTGGAGAGACAGACCACACTTCCTTCGCCATCATGTACTACCAAAAACAGGGAAAGATCACCATGAAACTTTATGGTGGGTTCCTCGGGGGTCATTCTGACCTTATTTTACTTTGCTAAATTAAGATTGTATGTTTAAAAATGCATTTGTAATGACAATGTTTGTTGCTCTGTATGCAGGCAGGTCTGTAGACAACCTCTCAGAGCCAATGCTGACCAAATTTGAGCAGCTTGCTGAGAAACAGGGTTATGGACTGGCGTACCTCTTCCCCTTTCCCACCTACAGTACGTCCACAAAAAAATCTAAATCTAGACAGTTTTTTGGTAATTTGTAAAAGTAGTTTGGAATATATTTTGCTACTTTTCAAAATAAAAGACACATGAAGCAACCTGCCTTGACACAACTCTCTACTTTTTTTTCAGGTCACTGTGGTACTGTGGACCAGGACCATGTAATCAGTAAGTGTAATGAGTAAAAAAAGACAGTTATAAGTCTTTAACAGAGGTGAAGGAAGCAGCTGAACATTTTGGAACTACAGCTTTCGGTATCATAGCTATGACATGCTGCTATGTGTAAAACGGCGTTTTTAAACAAGAAGTGTTTTTTGGAACCTGCAGGAAGCATCAAATGACTTTCAGTCCTTCAGCTCCCAGTGTGGCTCCCAGGCCTAATGTAAAGAATATGAAGTATTTTCACAGGTCACAGGTCACTACACACTGCAGTACAGTCAGAATCAGGTCCACGCTCAGTAGTGCCCCAGACTTATTTCATGCATTTCATCCTGTTCAGTGTAACCGACGGTTCACTGCTTCAGTGCATTACATGTCGATCTTCATTTCACCTTCACAGCTGCAGCTCTGCTCAGAATGATCAAACATGTAGCTCTGCTCTTTTGCATAATGTTCTGTAATTATTTTGTGGTTATACAATGTGTCTAAGATGTAGACACCATTCTGCAGCAATGTCAATGAGAGAGATTACAGTTCAGTAATTGTATCTGAATTGATTGAATTGTTTACGGTAGGTTAATGGGATATAACATTAATAAATATATATTGTGCCGCTGTTGATTAGATATATTATGAATGGACAAGCTAATGATTGTAACACTTTATTGCTTTATGTGATATTGTAAACGATATTTGCAGGTAGATAATATCTTACAATTTGGATATTTAAAGATGACTCATTCAAATGCATAAGCAGTGCATTTAAGGCCATTTCACAAGAGTGTGATTTAAGGTCATGAAATTCCGAGCAAGAAGTTGTTTTTTTGCAAAAGCACAGCACACTTTTTTTGGGTTGAATGTTTCTGTCTTTCTTGTCATGCACTGATATAATTTTCTCATACCTCAGTGAAATGTCAAAAAGCTGCAGGTGTGACAAAAACAACTCAAATAGGCTGTTATATCACAACAGAGAGAGAGAGAGAGAGAGAGAGAGAGAGAGAGAGGGAGAGAGAGAGATTGGTTTAGAGCAGCTTTAAGTAAAGCCAATGACCTTTCGCTGTGACCTGCAGAAGCAAGCAGTTTTCACGTTTGCTCCCGCAGGCTGTGCATGTGTTGGGTTCAGTTATTTAAACTTTGTCAACACGTGATTCAATCTCCACTCCCTGATTAAAACAGCAGCACAGCTTCTATGTAATTTAACCTGTCACTTATTGTCACACAGACTGTGTCCCCACATGCTGAGGAGGCAGAGATGTGCAACAGACTGCTGCAGCCCCGCAGTGTTCAGCAGCTACAAATGTGACTGTATCAGCAGGAAAGTTGTTGAAAGACACCATCAAGGTCTTGAAATTGTAAAACTGTCAACTTTTAGTGTTACAAGTTTCAGATTAATAAATCTAAATGGAAAACAAACCAAGTTTGTTTTGAGTTTCTAAAAACCAAGATGCCATTCTCATGCACAGGTTATTATCATCCCATCTTTTATTCTGACATTTAACATTCAGAGTGTGCTTCTGAATGCATGTTTGTGGGTGTATGTGAGGACACATAAGCGTATGGGGGTAGGGGTGGGAGTCGATGTAGTCCAGATGTGGAGCTCAAAAGAGGTTGCGAGAGTTTAGTTACAAAACTAGGTTACCAAATATGCTCCTTAAAGCTGCCCCCAGCTCCACCCAGCACCTCTGTGTCTGTGTGTTACGTAACCCGCTGACTGCAAGTTGGTGCCTGCCTTGTCTCTTACCAAACGGAGCTCCATGCAGATTCGAATGAAGAATGTGCATCCAATCAGCACATTGCATTTTACACAATGCAGCTTATACAAGTTCTTATAAAACAAATGGCTTTAGGGGGCATTACAAATCACATAAAATAGGGATTTATGCAACATTCACTTTCAAACAAGATGATACAGTTCGTCCACCTCTTGGTCCCACTATGTTGTTACAAAACTGAAATCACTCATCTTTTTTAAGGTTTTATGAAACTATTAACACTCTCAATGAACTGCAAAGAACAATCAAAGCATTGCTTGCAACGCTGGCAGAGCTTTTAATGAGAAACAGTAAGCAAGTTCTTAAATGTAACTGCCTCAGTGCATCTGAAATGAAAATGTGCTGCAAGCATATTTACTCTGATAGGTTTATGTGAGTTGATTTGAGCCTTCTAAGGGTGCTTAAGTTTAGCAAAAGTTCCTCTCATCTCTCATTTCTTTTTGAGCATGTTGCGTGTTTTGTTTAGGCTTATATGTGCCATATGGTGAGGAAATTTGCACTCTTACAAAACAGCTGTTTTGATAGTCCAGGCATGTCTGAGCATTTGTGGTGGAGGAGGGAGAAAGGAGGGGTGCTAAAAGAACCCTATTATGTACCAACTCTTCCCTTTCTCTCCTTACTTCCCCCCTTCCCTCCCCCTCTTCCATCCACACGTGCCGGTTGTGTAACAGCAGTGATTTGCATGCCACTGAGTGAAGGCCAAAGAGTTTTTGTAATGCAAAAGCTAGCAGTAGGGGGGAGGGAGGAGACAGAGGAAGAAGGGGGGGATGGGGAGCAGGACTCTGCAGGATATAAGGAGCCTCCACTTGCCTTTTCCTCCTCACCTCTCTCTGATACTTCCCTCGCCGCTGGAGAAGCCCACAACACAAAGGAGAAGCCATGAGGAACACACTGCTGAGGATGCTGGTCACCCTGATGTGCGCGCTGGCTGCCTGCGCCGATGTCACCCCTGTACAAGACTTTGACCTGCAGAAGGTAAGAGAGAGGCAGAAGTACTGCAACTCATGTTGATTAGCGGATATTACAGAAATGACCAGAGGGAAGAGTAAAGAGGGGTTATTAGTGACTCTGATTGGTGTTTAATGGAATCCCTCCATGGTTGTACTTTAAGTACATCTAGAGAGAAGACTTGTGTCACACATGTGCTGCAAGAAGATTTATCATCCTTTATTCCCCCTTTTCTGTCTTTTTTAGATGGCAGGCAAGTGGTACATGGTGGGCTTTGCCACTAACGCTCAGTGGTTTGTAAATCATAAAGCAGGGATGAAGATGGGCACTGCTGTGTTAGTGCCAACTGCAGGAGGAGACCTGGACCTCTCTTATGCCAACCTGAAGTGAGTGGTTAATGTGTCATCAAAACATCCTGATGATTCTGCTGTCGACAAAAATGCTGAACAAATATTTGTCTCTCTTTAAGTGCTGATAATACCTGCTGGAGAATGACTCACCTTGCCAAGAAAACCGACACTCCTGGACGTTTCACCTTCCGCAGTCAGGGTGAGTGGAGAGCACACTAACACACAAAAGAGACACAAACACAATGTTTCAATACGCTGACCTGTCCATTTGTGATTTCATCAGTTTGGAACAATGACAACGACATGAAGATTGTTGATGTTGTGTACGATGACTACGCTCTGGTCCACACTATCAAGACAAAGGACGGAGTGTCTGAGGTCCTCAACAAGCTTTACAGTAAGTCCAGATCAGTCACACCACAGCAGCTGGTGCCAAGTCACTGAGAAGAGGCATTGTGTGCTCCATTGGTGGATTCAGGATTTGGTGAAGGTGAAAACAATTCATTCTGTGTTTGCAGGTCGCTCTACTGAGGCCAGTCCCGCCCTGCAGCAGAAGTTCACGCAGTTCTCCCTGAGCACTGGCATCCTACCCGACAACATCGCCATCCTGCCTAAGAATGGTACTTATTTAACACACACACTTGCACAGTTTAATTTCTGAAACGGTTCAAACTTTTGCTAACTAGCCTCTTTATGTCTGTTGTTACAGCTGAGTGCCCTGATGTCTGAAGAGTTCCCTGCTATCTGCCATCCTTTGTCTCTCGCTTTCTGAAGTCCCAGGCTTTACTTTCAGCTCAGAAAAGCCTTATCCCCCGCCCTCGCTGTGAGGTCTGCACCATCACAAAGCTGCACCTGAGACAATGAAACTAAAGCATTTTACTCCAATCCCTGCTGTGTACCAAAGACCAATCCTGATCCTGGTTCAGGCCCCATTCCCGGCAACTTGCGCATTAACTGTGGCATCAGAGTGGAACAACAAAGGGCTGATGGTGAAACAAAGGGAAAGGAACACATGAGACTGTGAAAGCTTACCTTTTGAAGTGTGCTGCTTTTGTAACTGCTGATTTTCTTTTGTAGTGTTTTATCTTTTGTTAAAATAAACCCAAAGCCAGTAAAAAAATTAATGAATGTGTCAGTGTCCAGAATGGTGTATTTGAGCTCTGTGTCTATGAATATCTTAAAAGTCAGAAGAATATTGTAAATTAAGTCACATACTGCCCCCTGTGGCTGATTAACAGGAATAAAACCAGATTCCCAAATATACCACATAAACAATCTGACATGGTTTATTTCAGACAGTTAGATGGTTAGTTACAATTACGCATATATGATATTTATGATTGCAAAACACACCAGGCTCAGATAAGAATTTGAAGCATATACACTGTTTTTATGGCATACTGAAAATCTACTGGGTTGCTCATACTAGAGTGGGCAATAAGTACTGAATAATCAGCCGTTAGATGGACTGCAAGACATATTTTTCACTGCAATGAATATGAAAACAATGACAGGTTTACCACACTGCTACCACTAGCCTGTTAGCAAGTCCTGGGTGCTAATTACGTGAAAAAAGTGAGGCTCAAAAAAGTTTGTTTGGCTACAGATGGATGGGGCTGAAACGACTGAATACGTTTAAAGTTAAACAACAACACATATGTATGTGTGGAGTCAAAATATGTATACCAGACCTCTGTAGTCCACTTTTAATATCTGCGTGGGGCTAGCACCGCGTGTCTTTAGGCTTTTACACAACTGACCCTAGGTGGTGGAGTTGCATTGTGGGTAATGTAGGCGACAGGTTTTGACGGGGAAAGAGAATTTGGGGAGTACAAGAGCAAATAAAGAGTCCAGCAGCGGTTCTTTCAATCTTTCACTACAGTGTGAATCACATCTACAAGTAGTGAAAGATTGTCAGGATCTACATTTATGACTGAAAAATCCTAAGAAGGAAATCTGTTAGCACATTGAACCTCCAGTACCAGAGCATCTGTGGAACAGTTACCCGTATGATGTCTGAAACATAGCAGTTATGCTCTATCTGTTTGTAAAACTAATCGTTACTTTTTGTCCTTTATCCCTTCTGCTAGCCATCTGCTCATCCTCGTGGGTAATTGTTTATGCGTTTGTCCGCCTCTTTATTTTGTTTCTCTTTTATTCATTTAGACAAATTCCATCTGCTAGTTTTAATTTATTCTCTGACTCTGACTGGTCTTAGCTTTGTTATTGACAGTTTTTATTTTATTTTATCTTCTCCTATCCGTTGTGGGACATGTTGATGTTGCTGTGATCTGCTGCATACAATTATCTTTTCTTACAGTTACAGTAAACTGCACGGAGTGGCTGCGGTGGATGCTTTTTCTCTGGCCATGTTTGAAAGAAGCTGCACTATCTGACCACAAGGGGGCAGCGCATGACAAGACAGACCGCCACGTTTTCATAAACAGAAGCTATCTTTAGTTTATGACAGTAGCATCATACAGTATGTCATCAAATAAAATGAGCAGGCAATATTTATTAAAAAATGTTTTTAAAATATGATCTGCCTCCAATGGATTCATGAGGGGGATAGTTGAATAGATAGACAGAATGTTTATTTGCATGTGGTACATTGAGCAATGGCTTTCATTAAGTTCAGAAAATTTAACTAAAACATTTTTATCAATCACTTTGATTCTGTATCATTCTCCCCCTTACTTTACCCCCGTTTTTCATTTCACTCATTTCCGGTTATAGCAACTCAACAAAAAAAATTATTTGGATAGTTTAATTAGTAATAACAACCCTCTCCTAAATAGAAAAGTTTGCAGCTATGAGATTTGTCTTAGATTTATCCTTAATAAATTATTTACTGCATATCTGCACTTGTTAATCATATTTGTTTTATTTATTTCATGGCATTTGCATTTAAAGGGCCAGTATACTCTGCCAGAACTGTTGAAGGTAAATACTGTGGTGACATGTAGCTGTGGGTCATGAGTCAGAAGGCCTGATGTCATGATTATTACACTGTATAAAGGGCCAAGATGTCCCATGGATGTCTTGTGTAACACACTTCATAGAAAAAGACTGGTATTAAAGATCAAACACTCTTTATTGAACTCAATAGAACTGAAAGCAAAACATGGGTTATGTCTGTTAAGAGCTGATAATCCATTATCACTGTAATGTTCAAAACCACATATCGAGGGCGTGTGTGCGTGTTTATGTATAGTCTGAGTAATAGAATTATTCAAAAAAAGGAAAGTCACTGGTTTGCCTTCATGGATGTGATGTGTGGACGGAGAAAGTCCTCGCTGAGGCCGCGGTAGAAGGCAGGCTGAGTTCACCAGCTGTCCTAGTATCTCTGGTGAAGTGATCTACAGTTAGAACTCAACCATGAGGCGATGATGATGTACAAAATCATTCATGTAACAGGATCTCATGGCAACACTTTGACCATACAGACATACAGAAAGCAAATTTACGAAGAAATAACAAAGTTGGCAGCTGGTTTCAACTGTAACACATTGTTGTGTAAATGCTACGGGAAGGTAAACACACGCAACGATGACAGGAAAAACACGGTAAGAAAATATACATTGTACATCTTGTATGTTGGACAACAGTGGCACTGTTAGAGTGAAGCTCTATTCATTATTGACAAAGCAGCAGCCTCCTCATTCTGAACTTGTCGCTCTTGTAACTGAAAGAACAACCTTGACTCATGCTCTATCAAACATGCATGTTTGTGTGTGTATGTGCGTCACACAGGGTAGGTGTAAACTTGTTGTGTAATGTATAGCGTGCAGCTCTCCTATGTGTCAAAGTTACTTCTCCTGCTGCAGAACCTACACAGCTATGACTGATAGAGTCAGACTTGTTTAGGAATTTGAGAGAAACGTTTCACCCACGCATTCTGAAGTCAAAATCAAGCTCCGACTGAGATTTATTATTATTTGAATACAGCACCAGTCAAATCAGGAAACATAAAGACACCTGAAAACTCTGATTATTGAGAATTCATGCAGCAGCAGCAGCGAGTTATTATAGCAGGTATGTGTTAAGTGGTCTGGGGCAAGGCGCAATGGCTCAACACCTTGAAGGCACAACGGATTAAAAAGCCAATTATCATCTTAACCTTTCCCAGATCTTGAACAAATATTAGGTGTCAGTGAATTTTTCTGTTTTGCTGCTTCGACCACTAAATGAATGGAATTTAGTGCATCAATAGGACTCATTAAGTGTCAGGCAAGTTGTTTGATCTCATCCGTGTGACTGTTCTGGCACTCCTTATGTCCGATATTACAAATCCTGATCATCTGACCTACACATATACGCACAGATGCATGCACGCATTGCAAACCCACAGCCCAACGTCAGTCTAAGATGTCAAATTTTCTCAACTTAAAGTCAAACATGTAATGCAAAAATCTGAGCCGATCGGTAAATGAATAAGACTCAAGTGTTTGGCAAAGAAACAAACGGATGGCTCAAGTCTGAATGAGTAAAGGCTGACGGTTTCACTGGTTCCAAATGAAAAAAACAAAGCTGCCGTGCTGAGCTAAACCAACTATGGAGTGTCATGATTTCCCATCATGCTCTGAGAAACCCCTCTCTGCTGTTCCTCAGAAAGGAATGTCCCATACAATCGAATGTCATAAGATTTAAACATAAAACTCTATATTTGATACATATATAATGTAATGGACAGACATATGATATTATTGGAATATAGATCTGAAATTTCTCATTCGTGTTTATGTACCGAACTCTGAATAAATCTTTTGAGAAAAGAAAAAATAACATAAAATATTGTATTTACAAAGTGAGTTTTGGCATCCATATTCAACTCTATAATACCACAATATAAGTGGCATGTCACTGGACGGATATGAGTGTTGACAGACTGGTGCAACCACAGCCTAATAAATGAACAAAAGGGTTTGGCATGTTGATTTGATCATTTTTGATATAAGATTTTTGTTAAAAAATAAAATCAAAATGCAACAGAGACTGGCAATAAATCTGTGCTATCACACGACCCAGTAAGTATAATTATTTGTCATATACAGTATTCAAAGGACTCCTGAAAACTCCCAAGCACGATACAAAGAAGGACAAGCCGGTTAGTATATACATGTACAGTTTGTCACAGCCGTGCTCCGCTGCATAACTGTCCCTCTTCTCTTTCTAATACTCTGGATATATAAAAAAAAACAAATCAAACAAACAAACAAAAAAAGATTTCTGTACACGTCTTTCCCACATCCCGCCCTCTCTGGGAGATTATTGTCCTATTGAATGGCCTTTCCTCCATCTCTCCCATGATTGGTCATTGAATTAAACCCCCTCCATCTCTGTGGAACCTGGCGGTCTGACAAATCACTTCCTGCTCTCAAAGTCCTGCTGCTGGCCTTTAGATGAACCACTCCTTCTTTGATTCGTCGATGGTTTCTGGGTTGTCGGTGCCGATGATGGCCGTGTCTGCCGATTCTCCGGCGGACTCCCCGCTGCCCTTGGCCTCGTTGGTGTGGTAGGTTCCTTTGTGACGGAACATGTAACGGATGAGGAACACCAGAGTACATAAGATAGTGAAGATCACCACCGCAATGATCCCTGCATGAACACATAAAAACAAACATTTATTAGTGGTATAATAGAAAATAATTATTATAATTAAAAGTTTAAGTCATATTATAACCAAAAATGCAACACATCTCCTATGGAAAGATCTGTTGCTTTTTTTTTGTCATAAACGATAGTAAACTGAATATTTGGGTTTTTTAGACTAAAATAGAGCAGCACCACCAACCTGATTCAATTTAAATGATCTCTTCCTTTAATGGGTTATTTCATTAGCATTACATAAATAATTGCCAAAAAGCTGTGATGCATCTGTATCTTTACCTCCAATGATGGCTGAGTCTCTGTTGACTCCATCAGGAATCACTCTCTCCTCATTGAAGGGGAACTCTGCATCTAAACACAGCAAGAAGAAAGTCAACTTGAAACCGTGCATTCACACATACAGAGACTATAAGCATGTCTAAGATGTTTTACAGTCACTCTAGCAATATAACTCACTGGAATAGCTCCACTAGACCAATTTGTACACATGAAAAATACCCGACGGGTGGTGAAAGAGCATTTCAAGGTCAGACAAATACCAACATGTCACAGTCCTGCTTGCAGCGACACAAAAATAGAACCTTTGGTCTTTCAGCAACAAAGAGTCACAAGGTCTAATTTCATGCTCAACTTGTGCTGAATTATAATGACAACGTTTTGCTTTTCATTGCCGTAGCAAAGAGCCAGTGCCCAGTTTCTTCTGTATTGCTCCAGTTTTACTGCATACATATATCAGACAACTGGATACGGTGTAAGGATCCTCAGGGGAAGACCAGAGCAGTTTATCTAATGTATGGTTGTTTCATGTATTTTATTAAAGATCCATGACAGGGTAAGAGGTTAATAACAGCATCTGCCGCCGCTGCGTGTCCACTGTAATCTCTGTCAGCAACAATTATCTAATTGCTGTGATTCTCCCTAAATGGACGAACGTGCAGAGCAACTGATCAGAGAAGACAAATGAGAGGTTGAGATGAGCCGAGGAGATGGTGGGTGACAAAAGGAGCATGAAGATATTGTTGAAATTGACAACAATAGCAGTTTTTTATTATTTACATAATGTCTGTAATTTCTAATTAGGAACAAGCACAAACACACAAATAAAAGATTTGATAGAGCTGCAGACAATCAAGCCTTATTGCACGCAACAATGCTGCACACGCTCACACAGACTGCTTCACCCTGCAATGAGCTGTCAGCTATTTCTGCTGCTGACTGCATAGTTCTCCAGGGAGGTAAGGAGCATGAGTAAGACTGAGAAGAGGAGGCTGAGGTGGGAAAAAGAGGTGAAAATGCGAAGCTACAGAGGGGAGGAGACCAATCAGACTCATTATAGCCTGTCAGCTGTCAGCTGCCTGGACGTGTTTGGATATAATGACGAGAATTGAATCTGAAAAGATGAGAGACGAGGGCCGAGAGGAGAAGAGAGCAGAGAGAAACAATAAAGTAAAAGGCGGTTAAGAGGATGGGATCTGAAAAAACTAATACAAAAATCAATGAGAAGACATATAAGGACCACTGAGAGAGGCCTGGATGAATTATAGATAAGATCTATGTATAGAAAATGTAAAGCAAAATAAATCTTTTCTGTGGAAGGAGAATGGAGAGCTGACTCTGAGTTTGGACCTGGAGTCCGGATCAATGGACTCCATCGATCTCTGATAGCTCAATGCTCCCAAAGGCACAGTTGGCACCAAGCCTGCATCCAGAATAATGATACTGACACACTAAACACTGGTGTGGACTGCAACCTTAGACACAGCAGTGCTTGGTCTGTATGTGTGTGACCAACAGAGGTACAGTTAGAGTATGTAAGTATTAAAGGGATCAATTACAGAGCCAGAGAGAGCATTTCATTTGCAGTGGAGTCTGTGCTGCAGGCAGTTATTAGCCCTTTTTAAGTACTTGTGATATTCTCCTGGACATTTAAAGTAATCCTCACCTGTGTTGTCCAGACGCCAGGGATCCGTTGCCGCAGACATTGGTGGGATGGTGAGAGGTGAGGACCCACAGTTGGACTCCACCAGTTTGCCCTGGTAAGACACCGGCGAGGCGGCTGCAGGTTGTCTGTCTGGCTGATCAGCTGTGGGTGAAGCCTGAGTCTGTGCAACTGTCCTCAGTGCAGACTTGAGGGGGGCGATGCCGTTGAACTGTACCCGAGAAAGACACCCGACGAAGCCTGGGGTGTTGTAGTGCTCGATAAGCACTGGGTCTATGTGTCCAGTTTCTGTACGGAGACACAGAGTTGGAGAGAATAACATGTTGTTATTGTTTAATGAGACTGTCAGAGCAGAGCAGCAATCTTCTGCAGCAGGATCTCAGGCACTGACCACAGCAGCCTGCAGAGAAACATCAGCACTGATTATAAAACTCACAGCAAAGATGAACACATACACACTTTCTCCGGGTGCTCAAGCTCCTTTCCACACACACTCAAACCCTGGTAGGCACAAATTTTGCTGATGCAGAGACACAGTAAACCAATACTCGACTAAGAATCTGCACAAATGAGGAGGAAAGAAAGCAAGGGAGAGGAGGAGGAGGCTGGAGGAGGAGGGAGGAAACGGAGGAGGACACTGACATTGACCTCTAATGTCAAATTAAAAGGATGGATCATAAATTAACTCCCTCTCTGCTCTTACAGTCTCTCTGTGTCTTTTCTCTCCTTATCACAGGACGGCTCAGAAGCAGATTGTAGATTTTACATGTTTCTAAAGCAGAATGCAGCTATGTGAGTTTCAGTCTCTGTGGCAAACAGAGAGGACAACGAGATGAGGCTCATAGACTGTTTGATGAAGTGGACGTGATGTCACCCATTGCTTTGTGGACTAACTGCTTTGAAGCCCTGAGTTTGGCATTTAAGCTGTTGCCGGCTTGTTTTTTTGGAGCGACCACATTTGGGCAAGATGTGACTCAGAAGCCGTGGTAGCGAGTTGTCAATCATAAGGAAGCCACACCCTAAAGCATGAAGACTTAAAATTAGCGATTGAGGCCATAAACTCATTAAGAAAATGTTTACAGAGGCAATAAATCAAGTAGGAAGTAGGGTCATTTTCTCATAGACTTCAAGCGGACTGATTTTTGAGCCAATGAAGCGGCTCCCTCTGGTCATTAGAAAGAATGCAGATTGAAGGCACTTCTACATTGCAATCACTTTTCAGACCTGGAGGATACATGTACTTACATACAGTCTGTGGATAGGTTTCTACAATATTATTTCACATACAGTGCGTGTTGTTGCTTTGCTTACCATTTGACAAAAACTAGCTAGTTGTTCAAGCTGCGGTCATAATCCTATAAATAGTCCTTTTTCCTCCTTTTGATTGTAAGTCGACTTTCCGTAAACAAATTGCTTACCTTGCTTTCCCTCCACTGATGTGTCTTGTTGTCCACTTCACAACAACTCTTTACCTGTGACCACGTCCATCTATTGCCATGGCAATCCAGACAAATCTAGACGTGCCTGTTCAAATGCAGCACTTTTGTGCACTTTTATCTCTGAGTCACAGTCTGTTTCTCTCTCTCTTATGACTTGAATCTCTTTTTATTTCAGAGAGAATTACTTCAACACACACACATGGACACGTAACTGGCCACCTGAGCTCAGTCCAGCCAACGCTACGTCCATGCCTGCTCAATCTATGGATTATATAGGCTGTTACTAGGTAGCAAACAGCATATTTTCCAGTGTTGACAAACATTGATTTTTACTGACAGTTATTTGGAACTGAAAAATGTTGACTGGGGATTCGTTTGTTCTCTTGGAGCTGATTTGGCCCAGGGGCATTCATTAAAAACAATCTAAGTGTTAAATCCACTCAGAGTGATTCAGTGTTTGTCTGATGTGAGCTCACATTAGCGCTCACATCAATCATCCAAAATCCCTCCTATATCTTTGAATAAATACAGAGGATTCTCGTTGGCTGTTCACACACACACACACACACACACACGCAGAGAAGATAAGACAGGAGAAACTGCAGGCAGCAAACAAATTGATTAAAAAGAAATCCTGGACTGATTTCAAAACATCCAAACTGCCTTGCACAGGGTTTTTCGAGGAATATTTTTTCCTTCATGTGAACTGTGGCTGTGCATGCAGACAGAGCTAAACGTTTACATGCATGGCTGCTCTGCTGCTCCACAACTGAGCCACACCCAGAAGGAACTGCTGTTTGGACAATCCTGCAGCAAAATATGAACAAGGGATGACTAACTAGAGTGCTGCTCTGTAGGCCGCCTGTGTGTGTGTGTGTGTGTGTGTGTTTATTTACTGAATCGTGTTATGTTAGATGATGGGGTTCTGAGTATCTGGACATGGCTTGTAATGTAATTTTCTCCCTTTATTCCATTTTGATGATAAAACAAGTGTGTGATTATTTGCGTGTGTTTGTGTTTGTGCACTATTGATTGTGCTGCCAGGAATAGAGCTCAGCGCTATCTGACTCGGCTCCGTATTCATCATCTGACCAGACCTCCTTCAGACACTTGCATTGTGTGTATAAACTACTGTGAGTGTGTGTGTTGATACAGGCTCTGTAGTTTAGTTTTCATACAGTTCATCGATGAGGCGCTAATGCTGCCGCGTGCGCAGCATCACCCGTCTGATGAGGCACCGGAGAGCACAGAAAAACCGCTATCAATCACTTCACACCGTATAAACGGTGTGGATGGTGGGTACCACAAGAGTGTGTGTGAATTTGCATATGCGTGGGGGTGTGCAGAAAAGGTGGAGAGACAGACACGGTAGGGAAAGAAGTGCCTTACAGTAAGCACAGTGAGCAGAATACTGATAACTTATGAATACAGAGTATGAATACAAGCCTTCTCTCCCCTGTATGCCTGAACATGTGTTGATCACTGCAGAGGCCTGTGTGTGAATACTAATCTGCTCTCTGTTGGGAGTATAACAGGCTGCTCAGCATACAATGCTGTGAGTAAATGGCCGACAAGCTTCCCTTGTTTCACAATTTTTCGTGGCCAGTGATTTCACGAGGGGGGTGTTCCTTAGAAAGCAGCATGTTTTCAATTTAAATAACATAATGTTAACCATAAACATTACACATTTAATGTGAACCGAGGGCTGGGTTGTCACTGATAAGAGGCCTCAATGGTTTTAATGGCATCACATCCATTAAGTGCTTATTGAGGACCAAGAGGTGGACACAATTATGCATTGAATGCCATCCACCACTTTGATCCTGCCAAAAACTTCACTTTTATGAATGTTCAGGTGTTGGTTCAGCTCTATGGAATATATAGGAAGAAAGGGAATAATGAGAATCTTAGAAAATGAGCATTAGTTAGTTTGTTCTCGCCAATAAAGGTACTTATTTTACACCTTTTAAATAGGACACTACAGGTAAATAGGGTACAAATTATTATTTTTTTGTATAACATATTTTCTAAAATGTTTTGTTTGAATATGCAGAAACAGCATAATCTAATGCAGATTTTTTTTTTGTGAATTTAAGAGAAATTTACTGGTGTTAATAGACCTTCTTCACATTATTTTGTCCATCCCCAGCACTTAACACATTACTTAGGAATACGTGGCCCTTGATGATGAGTAATACTCACCACACACTGATCTTAAGGCTTGTAATCCCTTACTTTGCTTCTCTTGGTGGCTTCTAAAGGAGCTCTCCAGACGGATCAATAAAATATTTGCAAGTACCTACACACTGAAACCAACAGCTCTCAACACACTAATCCCTTGGGCTTCAGACTGCAATAATGAAATGTACCATCACATATGATTACGCCCTACAAATGTGTCCCTATGAACCATATGTGACCCCTCACACATCCACCCACACACACACAGGAGCAACAAGGTCAGCATGTTGATCAGAGGATTGCACCTTGTGATGGTGTGTCACCGGGGTGGCCAGTGGCATTACATGAATAATTCAAAAGGTGAGGCAGCACATAAAGCTGTGACGTTAAGGCTGAAATGAGGACAATGGGTTGGGATGTGTTTTGGGGTTTGAACGAAGGGAAAGGGAGAAAGAAAAGAAGTTGGGGGGAAAAGAAAAGGAGGACCAAGGGGACTACAGAACTAGCAGCGTGGGAGGGTGTGGCTGCAGCTCCAAAAAGAGCTGGTGGTGAGGGGAAAGGTGAGAGACATGAGAGGAGGAGGAACGACAGAGAAGAGTGTTTGTGGTGTTTCTGTGTCTGGATGAGTGGGTGAAAAAAAAAGAAACTGGAGTGGGAAAGAAATGGGGTGACAAGAAGGGCGCTCGAATGGAGGGGCAGGTTAGAAGAGATCAAACACAGTTGCCATGGCAACAAATGAAAGCTGATGCAGGGGTGAGAGGCAGAAAGAGAAGGGGGGTGGGGTTAAT
>CAFUXE010000434.1:398581-440596 GCA_903364295.1 Serranus cabrilla | reverse complement strand
ACACACACACACACACACACACACATGGACCAATCCCTGGTCACGGCTGATGAACCACAGAGGTAGAAGGAGAGAAAGAGAGAGAAAGAGGCACATGGAAATGTCAAATAATTGATCATAAAGATATATAGACTAATAACAAAAACATTTAGAAAAGAGAAAAAAGGAAAAGTGACCTACAGATGTGAAGAGTTATCTTAATTCTCTTCAAATCTATGTGTTATTTTAATCTATTCCTGTTTAATTGGTTCTTATAGAATCTTTTCTACAAGTACAAACAAAGCAAAGTTTGATAAAAAATCCCAAAACTACAAATTGTCAACTTTTCTTCTTCTTTTCTTCTGCTCCTTGTGCACTTCTGTATTTGGTTACAAATGCGATGATCTCTAAACTCTTAGTATGAATGTCACAAAAACAACATGATGAGTGATGCGATCTGCAGTGAATAAAGCCGTGTAGAGAGAGGAGGCGTGGAGGAACGGTGGGAGTGATGGATTAAGAAGGTGAAGGTGGAGATTAGGAGGGTGGAGGTGGAAAGAAACGGATGAACGATAAGGGAGATAAGAGCTGAAGTAGACATATGACTGTTAGTTTAAGACACAGAAAACACACCTGTGGTTGCAACACCCTACTGAACACACACACACACACACATACACACAGGTGTATTCATCAACGCCACCTCTAGCTTCCTCGTCCACCAGCATGTGAGGCTGAACAGCCCGGAAACACAGACACAACAAGACGCAGCAACAAACAGAGCAGTAAGATAATTAAAATGCGACTCATTTATTCCTTCTGACTCACACACACATTAGGGTTCTGTGTAATTTCCCTGCAATCCAATTACTTCAGGAGGTGGATTGCCTTTAAAATTCAAAAGCATCACAGATTTGGCTTAATGTCAACCTATGGGGAAATCATGTTTAGCAGCAAATGTTAATCACATTCAGAGCAACGGAGACGATGGATTACTCAGACCTTGGCACACTCATGCATATGCAAGAACACAGAGAAATGAAGACACACAGGTACAGATACACACACACACACACACATGCATACAAGTGTAGTTACCTATGTGGAGTTTGCGTCAGTGTCTGTATACAGTATGTGAGACAAACCAGCTTCCTCTCCTCTTCTGCCAATCGCTCTTCCTCTATGTGCTGTGTGGATCTCTGACACGGTACCTCTCTCTCTCTCTCTCTCTCTCTCTCTCTCTCTCCCTCGCTCTCTATCTGTCTGCGTTCCTCTCCCTCTCTCTCTCTCACTGCAGTGCAGTCCCACCCCCACTCCGACACAGCAGCTGGAGAAAACCTGGTTCCCGGATCCACCCTGCTAATGGATCAGGACTTACCAGAATAAAGTACAACTAGTGGTGGTCGCCAGAGAGGACGGCATGATGTCATCCTTACACACACACACACACACACACACACACACACACCAACACACAAGGCTGTAGCCACTTACAGGTATGTCCATCTCGATTCAAAAGCTCACTCAGATAGAAGAGATTACACATGGAGATAGGAGGGAGAGAAAACTACTCTGTGTTATCGGCTCCATCTAACATCACGGTTCATCAGCGCTTTAATCAGTCAGGACGTCTGCTGGCTCGGCCCAAAGGTCACGACACAAAAGACAGCCATTGAACCAGAGGCTGCCTGAAAAGAAGGACATTGATTGTACTTCATCATGCAATGCTGTAGAAAGCATTCAGCAGTGAGTGAAGATCATGAGTGTTACTTAATTAGTCAGTGATAAAGAATCAACAGACTCAGCTCTATTGTGTGCAGATGAGTGACAAATTAAAGCGCAAAACTACTTTAATGGATTCATAAGGTGTTGTTGTTGCAAGAGCCACCAGATCAGCTTCAGTGCAGCTTGGCATTGATTCTACAACACTTTTCCTTTATTTGGTGCTGTGATGATGGTGGAGGAGAGTGCTTTCCTAGACATCCATCCAAATTCTACCACAGGTGTTTAGTTTGGTTAAGAGCTGTTTAGACTGTGAAGGCCACATATGCATATGATCCACATCATTTTCATACTCATCTAACCATTCAGTGAAACCTTGTGTCTGACTGTCATCCAGGAAGAGATCCCTCCAATCTGGATATCACCCAGGAAATCAGAATCAACAGGGCACCTGTATGGAAGCAGCAGCATGAACTCTGATTTCTGATTTTCATTTCTGGCTTTTGTATTTGTTCATGCATTTTATGTTAAGTGACTCTGAGTATCTAAGAGCTTAATAAAACCGATCAATTATTATTATTGTTTAATGTTTTTTGTCTGTGTTTTTGCTTTAATTCCTCACCCATCTGTATGAAGTAACTGGCTGCTGAATCTTCCAGAACAGAAACCCTAAAAATGTCCTCAGCAGGACAATGGAATGATTTATTAATGCACTGATGGTTCAAGCAAACGGCCTCCTCAGCTTGCAAAGTGGATTCTGCTGAGCGTTGATAAAAAAGGGTGAAATGTCCTTGAATTAATAAGTCATTTAATTGGATTGCTGTCATGCTGATATTTTTTTATTTATTAATTAGTTAAAAAAAGGCAAAACTGCAAGTCAGTTCTTTGACAAACTGTCTTGACAAACCACTCTGTATGCTCTATTTCAAACATGCACACGTTCAGTTTAAAAAGTTGTTGAAAAAAGATCTTAAAGATATACGCATATATGCAGGATTTTCATTATAAAACAGTTCATGGGCTCAAACAAGAGTAAATCCTCAGTCATCACTTACAACCCACTCGCAACTGTGAGTCTGTATCTGCAGAGACCTGCCCTCTGCCTGAACGTTCTTACTGTCTCTCATTTTGCAGTGTGTCTGAATGCCAGCCTGTGGGCACTGGGTGTGTATCTGCCATGCATGTGCAAACACACATCCCTAAGAAAATGACTAACACAGCACTTAGGGAAATGTCAGGTGGAATGAGCGCGTGTCTGGGGTTGGCTTTTCATTTTGGCTGCCTCATGTGATGCTGCAGGTAGGGACTGATTTTTCATAAACCGTATCTTGATCTGCAACATGGAATACTGACAGATGGATCAGCAGAGAGGGATTCATTCTTCAGCAGACAGATGCACACATACAGTGAAGACATTCATGCTTATGGTGCTGGCAAGGCGTCAGGCAGATGGTTAAAAATGATGGCTACTAAACGGGGTAAAGCAGGGTGCTTGCAGTTAATACCACTAATAAGTGTCACAAGGCAGTTTTCTTCCAATTCACTTAGTACTTGGGTTGGTGGTTGGTTCAGAGCATGCCCTGCTGGAAATTACTTCCTAATCCACCGTGAGGGTCAATATATGTTTGAAGTAAAAGAAAAGGCTCTATTCAAAGGAAAAGCACATAAAAAAGCCACACAAGAAAAAAAAATCTTAATGCAAATAATAGCCATTCTGCCTCGAAGTTCCTCAGAGTGAAGTCATCACCTGGGAATGTCAGCATGACTTAAAGCCTGTGTAAAATAATTGGCAGCATTCGCAGGGAACAACGTGTTAAATGTGTGTGGGCAGAGTTAACAGAACAAGAGAGGCTGGGAGGATGAAAAAAAGAGAGAAAAATCTGAATTTCAGTGTGGGACGGATGTACATGTCCTTTATAAGCAACCCTCAGGGCTACAATCATCTGTCTCTAATAGCACTTTCACAGTGTCACTATTTTTCTTGCTCTCTCTGCCTTTGGCTCTGAATTTATTCCCATGGACAGACACACTCACATGCAGGCCATGCACACACACACAGACTCACACACACACACACACACACACAGGCAGATTTGTGGCACTGAGGACTGGGTTGGAGCGTGTCTGCTGCTCTGGCTAATGTATGACTCATGTCCCCCATATATTCCACTGAGACGCAGAGACCCAGGGAGCACAGACCCATCCGCAATACATCAACCCACCAACACACACACACATACACACACGGCTGCATGATGACAGGAAAGACATGCACATTTACATCCTACATGAATGAATGTTCAGCTAAGCACTGATGTGTGTATGAAGTTCTCTCTGCATGCTCTCACTGTAAGCATCAGGCTGCAGCAGTGCCAGGAGCATTCACTGTATGTAACATGTGCTGGATCATCCCTGTGCTTTATGATCAATACCACTTTAGTACAATTGCCCTTGGCAGCAAACACAGAACATCTCATGACTCTGGACCTGAGATATTCAGCTACAAAAACAACTTAATAGATAATGGTAAATAAATGTCTGTTGAGAAACCACAGTAATGACTGAACCTATGGCCTGTAAAAAGGAGCCCCTGCATGTGCAGTATAACAAACTGGGTGTCTGTGGCGACATTTCTGAGAAAAATCATAACGACACTGTTTGGTTCTCTGGGAAAAGAGAAACAAAAGAGATCTTCAAGATCTCCACTGCTCATATCTAATCTATTTACTAACATTACAGTGTCATATATACTGTAAAAAAGTTTCAATTTAAGATAAATAGACCAATTACAACACAACAATGGAACCATAAAAATGCAAAATAAAGCTGCCATACTTAATTCTTTCCTTAGTCATAAAATTCAAATAAACAAGTTTATTCAAATAAATAAGCCCTGGGTCTTATTTCTGCAGTACAGTATCAGTTACCTAACAGGTGGTAAGCTTAAAAGTGAAACCTCAATACAGAATTTACTTATAAACAGCCAAAACATGTTTGCAAATACTGTTGGCGGAGACCTCAGGAGGACAACAGGGAAATAAGAGTGTTTCTGAACACAGAATGTAATGTGGAAGAAAAAAGTTCTGAGCTCTGACGGCCACATTAGTTGTGAATAATAAAAATATTTAATTACTATAGGGATTGTTTATGGTATTTTAGTACAGTATCAGCTAATGAAGGGACGACTGAATGATGATTGAAATCAATAATCTACTGAATGGCACCCTTGTGAACAGATGGAGAAGAACCATGTTAATGTGATAACATAAGTATTATCTAAAGTGGTAATTCATAGAGAAACAACAAGTTTTCTGTTTATTATTGGTGACATTAGGAACAGTGTTGGGTTATCGGTGCATGTCTCCCTGTGTTTCTCTCTATTCTCTCATGTCTACCTCGCTTTAGTTCTCCCATCTTTATTCCAGCCGGCTTATCCCGTCCCACAATCAGCAGACTGTGAGGTGATAGAGGAGACGTCGCTGTGATCAGGGTGCGTGTTTGTGTGCGTGCTGTACCAAACACAGAGTCTCTGTCTCCCAGAAATAGAGGATCTGATAGCTCTGCTGTCTGACAGCCTCTCTTGTCTCTGTGGTCCCGACACAGAAGTGGAACAGATCTGATGAGATGTGCAGAATCACACGTCTCCTTTTGTTCTGTTTCCCTTCTCTCTCTGTCTCTCTCATCACAATATTCCCGTCATCCTTCTGTTTCCCTCCTTCTTTTCCAATCCATTTACCTCCTTGTTTCCCTGCTCTGTCTATATGTATTAGTCTGTTATGATGTTTACGAGAGACTTATAGTAACATCTCTCTCTATGGAGTGTGTTGATGTATAAAGAGTAAAGCAGCATGAGAGGAGATTTCTATAAGAGTTGGGGCTGTTTTGGCATGTGCAGTGACTTTGTCCTGCGTGTCCTCAGAGCATCTGCGCTGTGTTAGTTGGGTGAAGATGGATGGCCGTGTGTCGTGTGTGTGTATGTGCCTGTGTAAGTGTCTGCGTGTGTGCATGCATGGTGTTGTATTCCCAGGGGTTCTGGTGGTGTGTGCAGCAGTCGATAACTCTGGCTGGTAAGTGAAGTCAGCCATTACTTCAACCTCACTGACTTTCTCGGCACTTGAGGTAGAGGACAAAAGAGAGAAGGAGAAAGGAAAGGAAGTGGGAAAAAGAAGCTGCAGCAAGGTGCCAGTAATGACATACAATCTTCAATCGGAGGTATGTTATGAGCAGCTAAAGAAAATAATCATAAACACAGCTTCTACCTAGGAGAACCTAAATATGTTAAGGTAATAGGCTGTTGATAATTAGGGTAATTAGCAGAATCAAGGTCTCAGGTGTTTGAGCAGATGATTTAGACCTGTGGCTAGTTAATACAGTGGGAAAAAAGTACACTGCTGAAAAAGATCAGAACAGCCGTGACTGACCAACCTAATTAGATACACAGGAGAGAAAATCCACCTGAAGTAAGGGTTGGGGATTCTTAAGATCTGAGAATTATCTATGCCGGTCACACACTGAGCAAATCTGGGACAGTCTAATGCTAGGCAACAAAATATCAAGGTAGTCTGAATGAAAAAGCATCATATTTGCTGAATTTCATAACCTTATCAGACACAGATGTGGTGCACACTCTGATAGGCAGAGAAGGCTGGAGGTGGGATCATGCTGTTTCAAGACAGATTATGCTGTTTGGAAAATCCATTAATACACATGTGAGTGATATTACACATGATATTGGATACCTTTTCTAAAAAAAAAAATCCACAAGCTGCATCCAGATGTGTGCATGGAAATAATCCATAAACATTAAATAGAAGATTTGAGCTTCATAGTTGCCCTGCACATATAACTCCTCCAGTCCTCGGACTCCCTCTGGTGGACATAATGAGTAACTGCAGCCTCTTTTCTATTGAGGGTTGGACAGGACAGAGAAGCACGTGGGAGGTTTTGTTTGTGTGTATTTGGATTTTTTAAATTAATTAATCTTATACTCTCCATTGGCCTTTGTTGTTTATTAATGTTAATGTATCTATATATTAGTGTTTTAAGGTACTATTTGTAAATGAGATGTTTTCTCTAAAGGGGTTTAGCTTTTTATGAAATTATACAAATATGATAGAGTATAACTGTTATATACATACAGCATAAATACATTAAAATATATATTCAGAACGTTGGGTTCACACTGGTGTGCCTTTAAGTCCAGGCTTTTACTTTTGTACAGGAGAGATGTCAACTGACTGTTTGCCCCCTAACAGACAATTGTGATAGTTTAGCAAGGCCAACTCACATACGTTAATTACAGTTTAATAACTGTATGGATCAATCATAAGTTTCACTCAACCACAATTAAATTACATATGAGAAAATCTAGGAACTTAAGCTCCCTAATTTTCAAAAAGGCCCCCAAACAAGTACTTTGATTCTGGGTTGTGGAGTGGTATGATTTGAGTTGAGAAAAAAAAGTCATAATAAGTGCAGTGGAGGTTTGTACACTGTTAAAAAGTCTTAAAAAGCTTTTGACCAGCTCATACTCACCAAAGACTTTGCCCAAGAACAGCGTCTTGACCAGGTTGAACTGTGTGTCCGAGGCGTCAGGGAGGGTGTAGCTGACTGGAGGGTAATGATCCAACTGGAACAGCAGGAGGGAGGGAGCAAGAGATAATATATTAGTCTGCATTTTAAAGAGTCTGGCTCCTAAACTACTGATCACAGCCTTTTAAAGACACCCAGCCTAAGCCCTGCATCAGCACATTAAACAGATGAAGAAGAGACGGTAATTCATTGCTGTCAGGCATTTTAAAGCGATAACACAGCACAATCAAAAGCTCAATGGCTCCCTCTTGTGGTCCACATTGTTCAGTAAAAGGGGAACCACTCAGATGTTTTCCACGACCCAGAAACAACAACTCCAGACACGGGACAAGATGACTCAAAATCACCATGAGAAACATTTTTATTATCAAATATCAATCCAAGTCTGACTCTTACTCTTAGCCCTGCATATCATATATTGTTGTTTTCAGGACAGGTTATGCTGTGCAAAAACACTATAATTTGGTATTTGAGTGATAATATACATTTTCTCTGTTACTTTTTCTGAAATACTGGAAATACTATAAAACAAACAGAACATTTGAGTTTTAAAAATGTCTTCCATAAATGGGAAAAATGCAGAAAATCCTGAGAAGCAATTGAGAAAAAAACTCTGATCAAAATGATTGTTTATGGCTTAAGAACAGGTTTTAAAGAAAGCTTTGGTCTTTGTTTTTTTGTCTGTAAAACATGAAAAAAAAAAAGAGGTTTGGGCAGATGAATGTTTGGAAGTCAGGATCTTTTTTTAAGTGTTTGTTGTATACTCATTTCAGCCACAAGAGGCTGAAATACTCCTCTACCCCATGTTCTAAATGAAACTAAACAAATGTGTTTTTTTTTTCCAGGTGGGCTTTAATTTCTTGAGAGATTTGAGCAATTTAAACTCCCCTTAGTGATGCATTGCAGCCTCTTGTGGCCAAAATGAGAATTACTAAACATTTTTTCTCCACCTGTTTTGCCTGATTAAAAAAGGAACTTGCAGCAAAACTTTTTTTATTTCACCTTTTCTTAAGTTCTAATCACAGAGAGAAAACAATTTAGATCAGATATTATTCTCAAAAATCACTCTGTGTAGCATCTTTAATCATTGTTCTCTGATAACTCACTATAAATCCGGAGCAAAACGCAAGAAAATCCTCATATTGAGTGGAGTCAATATCTCACTCTGTACAGTATCATGGTCACTGACAGAAGTCTCATCAGACCAAATGATTAAAGAAAACCTCTTGATCAGAAAGTTGTTGATTCTGCTTTTCCTTTTGTTTAGTCAAGCTAGTCACGGCTGATGCAAACTTAAAGGCCATCTTCCATAATGATCCTGCAAACAAACAGCTCTTCATCAGGACTCGAGATAAATGATCACACACTAATTAACAATATGCAATTTCTAAAGCCTGCAGTGGGCTCAAAGCCTTCTCCGAGAACTTAAAAAGAGAGAAGACGCAGCATGTTTCCACAGAGGAGCGTCAGAGGAGATGTGAGAGCTGAGAGGGTGATGGAGAGAGGGAATACACGACTTTAATATCCCTGCAACATAATTAACTTGTTATTGCTGTTTCACTGAAGTTTCTAATTAGCTTGAAGGCTGCAGCCGCCGCTATTGACGAGAATCATTTCAACCCCACAAATTGGTTTCTGTGTGTGTTCCAGAAATAAAAGATCTTCCTGTTCCCCCCTTCTCGCTACTCGCAGGAGAACTTTATCTCGGCTTTCACCGGTCTGCAGCGTGCTTACCAGCGGCCCAGGCCAGGGGAGGGAGGCTGATTGAAAACAATGACTTTTGTTACTGTGTGTTTTACAGGAAATTTGTTCTATTGATGTGCTGAACAGCTGTCATGGCCTGTTAGCAGGGAGCTGAGCTGGACTGCCACTAAAGCGCTGAGATTTATGTGAGCAGTCGCTCTTGTTTACAGGTTTGAATCAGTGGAGTCGTACCATACAGAAAACTCTCTCCACCCCCTACCTCTCCAGACTATTTTCTCCCTCCTTCTCTCGCTGCACACGCTCAAACATACACGCACACACAGCATATCCTAATTTGATTCTTTCCAAAAGCCTGGTCCCAGTGGAGCATTGTGTTGGTTTTGTTTTCCATGGTGACTGGAGGGTGGGATAATGGGGCACAATTAAATTGCGCTCAGCTTATTTACTTTTATCTGAGAAAACAAATTGGCTGCACAGTCAGGGAGGCCGGTCTGAGCATCAACACCCCGCAAAAAGGTCCACGGAGGAAGACAGCCAGGGAAGAAACCTCATTTTACCCAACTTTGTCAATTACAACCGTAATTATTGGGATCCTTTTCTTTTACATGGCACCATTAAGACAACACAGTTTTCTCCTTTAAGCGCTGCTGGTGCCTCTTAGGTTACATAAAGCTTACATAAGCAAAGTAATCAGGGGTTAGACAAAGAGAAAATTAACAACGGGTGAAATCTATTTCCCTAACTATGTGCTCAAAAAGAATCCAATTTGGCCAATGTGCTGTATATATTCAAACTAATTTACAGTACAGCCAGAACTTTTTACTCGTGGCAGCTCTGTTTCCTTAATGATATCTCAGGGACAAAAGAGACTCCCATCACAGATTAAACATTAGAGAAGCTAAGTGCAAATAAATGCTAATTTTCTTTTTTTTACTCCAATAAATAGTTTGACCTCATTATAGAGTGAACAACTGAATTATTGTGTTTTCCTTCAGCCGTTCACACTGCTAATACCAACCACTGCAGCTACTATGGGAGGGAGAGGAGGAGAGGAGAGAGGAGAGAGGAGAGGAGAGCAAAGCAGAGGGGAAGGGAGGAGAAACAAAAAGAGAAGAGAAAACAGACAGCAGAGAAACAAGAAGAGAGCAGAGGACAGGAGAGGAGAGGTGAGAGGAGAGAAAGAGGGGAGCACAGCAGAGAGGAAGGGAGGAGAAACATGAAGAGATGGAGAGGAGAGAAGAGGAGAGGAGATGTGTGGCGCCTGAAGGGACTCCTGACTTTCATCTCTAAACCCTCACAGTGTGAGAGTTTGAGAGAAAGCGAAAGCCAGAGATGCAGAGATGGGAACTTATTTTGATCTCGCCTTGATATGCCTTTGATAGCGCTCTAACCTGACGAGACCTCACAAACTGCTTAAAAACCCAAACAGTTGCTTCCTGCACTGCACTCTGCAGGTGTGTGTGTGTGTGTGTACGTTCCGACAGGTATTTATGTGCACATGCAAATCTACGCCCTGCAATAAGCCTCAGGACTGCGAAGGGGTCGGATAACCTAAATGCATCAAAGTGATTTTATTCTGTGGGTCTACTTTCTTTATCTAAATACGTTATCTTTCTCTGCACATCCTCCTCCTCTCTCTCTGACTCGATTCCTTTCTTTTCTCGTGCTCTCCATTTCCCCTCAGCTCCCTTTTCTCTCAGATTGCAATTACCACACTCCTACTTGTCTTCCCACTTGTTCTCTGCCGCATCTTAAAACTAAACAGTCGCTTGTCTAAATGCCTTTTAGATTTGCAGCCCTGATAGCAGAAGTGAGACCTCCGCAGCCTCAGGTAAACACTCAACTCGCTCTTTTTACCCTGGAAATTGAATTTGATCCAGTGGCGGGCCCACCAGCATAACTGACTTTTATTGCATCTGAGTCATATCTCTGCCTCTCGCTCATGTTGTTATATCTCAGATCAAAGCAGCTGCAACAAGGGCTCGGATGAGCATGTAAGCAAAATAATAACGGGTTGTTTACATTTCAAATGCTGGTGGCACGCTATAACAAAATTGACATTTTAAGCTTTAATACATAATGCAGTAATACGTGGTCCAATTTCCAAACCCAGTAATTAGCAAGTGTGCATTTCCGCCCACGATAATTTGGTTTGAACATTTAAAAACAGCATGAAGGATAAATGTTAATGCTGCTGATGGATGGTGTTTCAAAAGACGTGCTGAATGGCTGGAGCTCCGTCTAATGATTATATTCTTAGAATCGGCATGGTGGACCATGCAGATGTTTTGCAATGACTCATTAAACCTGCACTATTTTATAGCCACAAGGAGTAAACACACCGACATATTTTCACCTTTAAATATGCAACTTCTTACACTTAAAATGTCTAAAAACAACTAGACCTATGATTTCTGGAAAAGGCTTTATTTTGTGTGTTTACCGGTTTTAATCAACTGGTCTGTTTGTTTTGGGGAAGAGGAGACCTATGTGCATAATTTGGTGGTGTTGATGTTAGTGAAGACAACAACTTCCATGACTCCATGCACGGTGGTGTAGGCGTAGTTGATGAGGGAAGTGTACTACATGGAAGGGTAGGTTGAAGGGGAGGAAGTGGGGTTTCTCTCCTTTATATTCCAATGGCGTTTTGGCCTGTAAACTACCAGAAAAAGAGACGGGTATATATCTGCCCATGCAACTTCATCTTTTGTTCCTGTTTTGATCGTCCCTTGCCACATTTGCATTATTTGACTCATGTTTTTGGCCGTTTGTTTAATATAAGTTCAATGTTCTCTCTTCTTTTAGCTCTGCTTTAGTCTCCACCAACTCATTGGATCTTTAGCTGCTTAGTTGTTTCTCTGCTAGTTGCTAATAAAGCTACCTGCACTTTATTGTCTCATTGGTGGATCATGACATTAGCTCCAGGGAAAATCATCTCTATTGCATATGTTATGTCTGAGAATTAAGTAAGCAGACTATTACCTCACCACTCACTATCCTGTTCAGTGTTTCTCTTGTTGGCAACGTATTAGTGTAAGACTGCCCTGACTAGAAGTAAATTAACAAAAACTAGAAGCCCTCAAGGTTGTGAGAAAGTAGAAGTTGGAGGAATGGAGAGATAGAAGGAGAGAAGTGGAGTGGACCGATGAATTAGACGCAATAGTGTTGATTTTGCAGTGTAGCAGCATGAAGCCTTTGTAGTGAGTTGACCTGACAAGATCTCACTTGTAGGTATGCATGTCTGTTGGTATGCATGTCCACATCTGTTTACCCGTGGATATTAAGTGTATGTTTGTACCTTGAAAAGAGCCCGGAGGCGGTAAGGCAACATGAAAAAGTTTTATTCATCAAAGTTATCTTCGTTAGCACACCTTCTGGCTCTACTTTTCATGCCCTATCTATAAACTTCATCTTTTTTCTCTCTCCATCCCTCCCCCTCAGTTCCCTTGCTGATTCTCCCTCCTTAAATCCAAACTACCAAATCATGCCCACCAGTGTTCTTCTTAATTTTCTTATCATTCTTTAATGTCTAAGTGAACCTATCTTTTAAGGACAGAGGATTCAATGGATTGGTATTTAGAGTCCTGATCAGGCACATTGGGAGTGGTAAACTGGGGATGTGCACTTGCTGGTTAATATTTCAGTCACAAACGGAGCACTGGGCTGAATATCGATATCGAGACACAACCAAGCTGCGGTCAACCACTGGAACACACAATGTGTGCATGCATGTATGTCTGTGTGTGTGTGTGTGTGTGTGTGATGAGGAAAGAAGCGTACAGTGCTCCAATCACTCTCTCTGCCAGTAAAAAGGGGATGTGTTATGTTGAAGTGCTCCCACTGGGGTGATCAGCAGCTGCAGGATGTGATTTGCTCAGAAAATGAGGACGATTTCCATTGGATGTTTCAGGTTTCAATTTTCTCACTGTCACCATTTCTCACTGTAGTGTGAGAACGTGGGTGATGAGATTCCAGGATGGATGGAGGTACTGCTCCATGTCCATGTGATGAGACACAGACAGAGCTAAAGAGTTATGCAGAGGAAAAGTTGTAACGATTATTGGTTTGCAGTTGTACTGTGATTCATTCTGGCCAAGATTTTATTTCCCCTAATGAAAGTAACAGTGAAGGAGCTTAATTTGGAGCCATATTCATCACAAGAGGAGGTGACATCTTGACACAGTAGAATGAATTAGAAGGACACAACTGCACATTACACGGACCGAAGACTAATGAAACTGAGGAAACACAACATTTCAAACTAAACTGGGGTTGTTTTTATAATAATGTTTATGTTTATATCTAATATATTTCATGCATTGCCTTTAAACATTCTGCAAAAAGGTTGTGATTCATATACAGTGCTGTCATTCTCATAATCTGTTCCAGTGTGTTAATACAGTGGTTAGTTGGACGTAAAATGTATAATTTTTCCAATTAAATAAAATAAAATAACATTTAAGGCCGATTTGTGATTTTTTTTCAAAGTGAATCTGGTATCAAAGGGTCAGTTCACCCCAAAATCATATACTTATTTTTCTGCTCACCTGTAGTGCTATTTATCAGTCTAGTGTTGGAGATATTGGCCATGGGGATGTCTGCCTCCGCTCAGATATAATGGACCTTATAATGGAATGCAGTGGATGGCTCTCGGCTCTCTCGATGCTCAAAGCGCCAAAAAATACATTTGATGTAACTCTACAGCAACGTCTCCAGAAATCATGACCCAGTTACTCAAGATGATCCACAGGCCTTGTTGTGAGCAGTTTCATGTTGGAACTATAATAGAGAGAAAACAGTTTCTGCATGCAATCGTTTGCAACAAGGTCTGTGGATTAGCTTGAGCAGGCAGGTCATGATTACTGGAAAGAGACGTCGCTGTGGAGCTCGTTATATAGTGAAAAGAAAGCAAACTCTCTATGTGAGAAATCTCAAACTCAGCAAAACACAACAAAACAATCTAGACTGATAAATAAAAGGTAAGAGAAAAAAATGTGTGTCAGATTTTGGGATGAACTGTCTCTTCAAAGTACATCTTTTATCTACAATAATTCCTATACAGACCTAGGTCAAGTGTTTCATGCATGGAAAGTAATCCACGAGGACGCCATGAATAAGATGATACAGCATATAAGATCAAACTTCAATGATGCTTGAAGGGAAATTTGATTATGTCAGCATGAGCATTAAATCCATGGAGAATAAACAGTGCAGCGGTATGTAAGCAAATAGCTGCAATATTAGTGAGAGCAAGGTTATACAAAATTATTGATGTGACGCTCTCCACATGGATCAGCAACTTTGCAGAGAGGAGGTGAGTCAATGACTCTGGTTATTGCAATGCCTCCCTCTGGCCACTAGGAGGTAGGTGGGCTCTCCACAAGTGAGCATGTGAGCGAGTTCCTCTCTGTATATGAAGAGATAGCAGCTAAGAAATATAAATATTCAGACTCTATGAAATGGATTACACTTGCAAGGTGTGCAGCATTAATTCCACAACACATGATGTGCAAACTTGGCATTCAAATTCCATAAGGAAACTGTTATGTAGATGTTTAATTCAAGAATTCTAGTTTTTTTAAATTAAATGTGGGTTCTCATTTAAAAAAAAAGACAATACTTTGTTTGACAATCCCTAAACTTCCCATGCAACTACAAATGTATTCCGATCTGGATCCAAACAATAACTAAGTTTCACAGACTGCTGCCATCCATTTAGAGTCCTCCTTAAACTGCACCCCGCAGCCAAATCGGAGCATTTTAGCCCAGAACAAAGTCTGTAATAGTTTAGCTGAATTCTCACTCCATCCTTGACAGCTACTGACTGAGACTTGGCTGTATTGATCTGCACTAAGCTTTTTAGCTGCACAGAACTCAAGAGCACACAAACAAACCCACGCACACAAACACAAACACAAGATACACACAAATATATGAGCACGAACACAATGTCACACACGAGCACAAACGCGCTCAGTCTCTCTTGCTCCGTCTCAAACACACGCAGCCGCGCACGGCAAATACACAACGACATGCAGCCGCAATCACGCAACAGCGTGCAGTCATACAAACACACACACAGATCGATGCATTCTCTCTGTTGCTATACTTAGGCTGTCTACTGGAAGTGGATTAACAGTGGCAGAGGACAAGCACTTTCATCACAGCAGAAGAGAGAACAGGACACTGCTCTCCCCTCTGACTTAATGCTAACTCTGCTGGGATTGTGTGCTGACTGTGCTCCTCAGTAGGATTTTGAAATTGATACGTAAGTCCTAAGAGTTCTGAGCATCAATAAAAAGCCTAAAATATGTGTTCAACAGTCATCAAATAAGTGTGTGTGTGCAGTGTGTACCTGGATGGTGATGCTTCTGTCCACACGGGACATGTTGATGCTATGTGGCTGTCCGTTGGCCAGGTTACGCTGGTCCACATCGATAGAGAACGGCTCCCTGAGTCCTCCCAGGTTATACCGCACCTGGAGCGAACCTAAAAAACATGCAGGACACTGGACTGAAACCTGATTTTCCACTTCTCTAAAATGAGTTTAGCATCAGTATCATTAAAAAATACCTGAATAAATAAACTTTTGTAGCTATTTCTTAAAACACAGGGCTGAAAAAACATGGCTGCTGACAAGACCATAAAGATAAAGTAATCCTGCTAGATGATACCTAAAACTTGACACTTTTATATTTGGTAACAGTTTATACAAAGTCCAAAGTCCAAAGTCCAAGTCTGTAATGCATTATACACATATTTATACTGAGTTATAGTCTTCACATTATAAAGCATATGACTTAAAAAGAAAAGGAGCATGATATTTTATATTTGCTGATCACTCACTAATGATTAGGGTAGATGGTTAGGCTAATGCATATTATATTAAAATGCATTATAACAGTAATTATAATGCAAAATAAAAACCATTACAACTATGATAATTATAAGACACTATAGGATCCTTGCTAAAACAATGTCTGTAAGCAATTATTAAGTATACTTGACCTTAAAAACATTCTGAACTTAGTGCTTACAACTAATATTATACAACGCTATAAGTACATTATAATGTGTTATAAGTATGTTTTAATACATCATAGACATTGGTGTCACAGTACGTATCACCTTAAATAAATTTTTTTCACCATGGACTTTTTTTGCTCACGAAATGATTCTGATTGAACTGAACACTTGAGGCCAAAATGTAGTTTTCTTTTTGAAGTTTTAGTGCAACCAGAGGTGAGGAATAGTAAAACCCTGACAGGTTCACAGTCACAGCTTGACTGTAGATTATAGATATTGACTGTCTTAGGGCCCTGCGTGCAGGGGGCCCAAGATTTTCTTGCAGCACCCTCAGGCAGCATGAGCGGTTTGTAGTTTTATTTTGTCGGTTGTGCACATCGATTTCTGGAACGCTAGATGGCACTGTCAAATTTTTCTTACTTCTATTTTATAAAAGCACTTTGCTGTCTGTCATTTGCTCGGTGGGAGGCCAGTGACTGGGGAGGATTTTTGAAGATTATAGAACTTTCCAAACTGTGCTGCAAGGACAGCCTTTAAAAAATGTGCTGTGCAGCACTAACAAGCATTACTCGGAGCAGTCTTCTCAGTGGTGAGTGATCTAAAAATTGTGTGTGTGTTGATCTTACCATTCTGCCTTAAAACCACTGCCAGATAATCCTGCGTCTTGGAGCTGACGTACATCAGGACAGCTGGAGCATTGGAGGTGCTGAAACTAAAGGCCACTTCCTCCTTTGTGAGATTCACTTCATGTGGTGTCAGCTGGTGCGTCAGGATCTTTGTGTCCCTGCTGGCTCCTGCAACCGCCTCGGGCATGAAGTTGTACTTGACCAGTGTCCCTGCCTCAAAGAAACCCCCAACATCTGGAAGAGACGACAGCAGAACTGAGCAGAATGTACGAACACACGTGTGATACAAGCAGGGAAACACACCTGCAAATTCAAAAATAAATACTGCTCATCATTGTGTTTACACCACAAACAGTAGAATCATCCTGTTTGATAAAACGCACCCATGCATAAAAAAGCAAGAAGACAGAGAGAAAGAAAAGAAAAACACCTTCCATCAAAAATAAGCCGCAGGGAAGCACTCACAAACTCACACATGCCAAGACACAACAGGGTAGACATATTAAACGGCCAGGGAGAAATAAGCACGCACATAAATATGGCTGTGTTCAGGAGGTGTATTAAAGTGGGTGTTAAATTGCCGTGCGCCAGCATCTGAAACCTAACAATACATTGTTTACCAGTACATTAACAGCCCTAATGGCATATTCCAGCCATTCCAGGAGGCTTATTGATTCTTGTAATCAAGTGTTGAGAAGAAGGGACCTTATTTTTCAATACTCCCGTTATGCTCCTCGTTTGTGCTTATGTGTGTGTATGTGCATGCATCCACAATGCCCGTGTGTCAGTTATAAAGGAGGAAAAAAATGCACAATGTGCGTGAAATTAAAGAGAATGACTAGAGAGAAAGCAGCGAGCCCGGGGTTGTGTGTGAACGTGTGTGTGTAAATGCCATGGAATGTCTCTTGACATGTCTGCCTCCCCTCCATGGCAGCAGGGAAAATGTAAATCTACACCCTTCACGTGGGGGGAATACTAAGTGAACACATTTATGCATCATATTTTAAAGCTTCACTTCACTCGTCATCTCCCACCGGACACAGTACAATAAATACTTCAAGCTACATTACTTAAATTTAATAGAAGGCTTATTACTAGAAAATGGGCAAGTTCTCTGACTGGAATCAGTGAATGGGCAAAACCTCACTTCCATTCAGCTCCACCACAATTTTATCCTCTATTCTGCTGTGCACTGATATTGTTTCAAGCTTTGGAAGTCTGGAGAGACCCATTTTACCAATTGTTCTGCGTTAACCAGGCGGAGAGCTTGTGAAGTTTTCAAATAGCCTGCTTCTCACTTGGTTTTCTGATGTGGTTGGATTGTTCACTGTCTGCCAAGATCCATTCTGCTGGGTATTAACTGAATCAGACTTAAATTCAGTATTTCTGTCAGAGCAGCATGCTTGATTGAATTCCTTAAATCATGTTACAAAACAATGGATGGAAAACAAATCAACATAACAAGCCTTGATATATATGGACAAAAAGGATCAGAAAAGTTTGCTTCCTCACAGCTACATTCACATCTTACATTAACCTCATTTTAGGTCAGATATTGCATATTAGCCCCTTTTTCTACTCTTCACTCTGAATGGATCCTGTGATCAAGCTTATATTAGCTTTTCTTCACTTGGTTCAGTTTTAGAAAATGATAGTTTTAGGAGGCTGGCTGACTGCTGATCCTCTCTGAATGCAAGTATAGCACAAAGCTGCACAAAGTGCGACCCAAGGGCTGTCAGAAACATTATGGACACGTGAAATGTGTGCATTATACTTACATTTTCTGCTGCCTATTTCAATACCTTCACTTTTAATAGCTCACATTAAATACAATACTTGTTCTATCCAGGTTTTGGCTCGGTCATCCTGGGCTATTTTTGTGAAAAGTTATTTAAAATCCTTACCAGTTTACTTCATAATTAAAAAGCATTTTGTAGTTTTATTAGTGTCTGGTCCAATGTTTCAACCAAGTCTCTTATGTCGTCTTTTACTCTTCACTTAAATATATCAGATTAGCAAGCTAATGTTAGTTTTGTCCATTTATTGAAGTATCTAAGCAACAGTAACACAGGGCACTCTGGGATAAAATCATTTGCAACTTATTTCTATGTAACTCACTTGTTTGTGTGGTTCATTTTGTGATTGTTAACACTTACTTTAAACCTAAGTTTGAACTTTTGGAAGAGCTACAGCAGCCGACCCCAATCTCAGCATCCTCTTCACTTTAAACTCTATTTGTACATTTTATCTTTATACGCATAAAGTGAAGATTATGTGGGGCCTTTGTGTAGCCCGTCTCAGCCTTCTCTGCCCTGCTGAGAAGAAGAGAAGCAAGACTCAGACTCGCTGCCCAGAGCTTCAGCAGCCACACGCACAACTGTCTGGAAGCATAAGAGAGAATGATAAAAACTCTGCTGCAGGGCAGTGGCTCTTTATGTGAGTGTGTGTTTTTGTGTCAGCGCGTGAAGGAGTTTTGGGAAGGGAATTTGTGCGAGCATGCAAACCTCTACAGGTATCAACGAAGGCGTGCGTGCGTATCCATGTATATGTATGTATGCACACTGGCTTCATGTGACCCTCAAGGGCAGAAAAGCAGAAAAATGAGAGTGTATAATAATAATAATACTGTGGGGTCCCCTGAGCAGTGTGTAAATATGGATACAATGGAAATGCACTATGCAATTATGGCTGGCTTCATGCATTTTTCACTCGCTGGGAGGATGGGAAGAAATTTTGAGAAAGAAAGAGAAAACAGGAGAGGGGCAACTGAGAGGGGAGGAAAAAAGGAGAGGGCTGAAGAAGAAACAAGCAGGGGGGAGGAAGAAACATTTACAGAGTAAAAAGGGAGAAAGAAGAGAAAGAAGAGAGGAAGAAAAAAGGAGAGGGGGAGGAGAAAAGGAGGAGAGGAAAACAAGAGAAATGAGAATTTATAGAAAGAGATGAGAAAAGAGGAAGAGGAGAATGGAAAGTAACAAGAGCAAAAGAAGACTGAGAAATTTAGAGGATGAAGGGAGATGGAGGGGAGGAACAGGTAGAGGAGACAAGGAAAGACAGAAGAGAAGAGAAACACGGAGATGGAGAAGACAGAGAGAAAATATTCTTGATCAGTAGCAGAGTAGAACACAGCGAAGCAACAAGAAAAAGCAGCGAATCAAAGATAAAAGGGACGGGAGATGGAAAGGAGATGAGAGAGAGGAGAGCATAAAAGAAGGAACATGTGTGAAGAGCGAGGGAAAATGGGAACATGAGGAGTAAAAAAAAGGCAGAAGAAAGAAGATGAAGACCAGAAGCAGAGATGAGCGGAAAGGAAGCAAAGAGGAAACAGGAGAAGGAGTCACATGTCATGCACAGGAAAAAACAGACACAAGGGTGTGCTCTCTCCCTTTCTTTGCCTCTCTCTTTTTCTGACACACGCACAGACCGACTAACACATAAACACACACACGCACAACAAACACACTCGCCTCGCACAGACAGTAATCTCTATTCTCTAAATCCCGAAATGCCTGATTGGTTATGACAGGATTCAGAGGAGGTCTTCTCATGTCTTACACTAGCATATCACCACACACTGTCACCCCCTTCCCCGGCGTACAAACACACACACACATACAGGCACACACACACAGGCACACACACTTTGCTTTTCTGTCATCTTGTCACCCCCCTGCCAAGAGCACAGGGGAAAAACACTATTAGGCTTTAGGAAACAAATTAATTCACGTGTCGGGGATCAACTCTCTGACTGGGAGCTAGCAGAAAGCCTCTGACAGCACTGCTGCTCTTCTCCCCAGAGCATTTTATGAAAACTTGTTTTGGGAAGTAGAACTTTAATGCTGTATCTAATGAATCCCTGTGAAACAAACATGATGTTGAAGGAATATGCAACAGTGCAGGAGCAGAACTAGTGTGACATTTCTCATCTCAGAACTTCAAAAACCTGAAGCTACCAAACGCTTACTGAATTGACTTGCATTTTGTTTTTTAGTTTGATCTCTCAGCTCCGCATTTGCACAGTTTTTTAGCATTCAGTGAGTGCACTCTAAAGTCAGGGAGAATTGGTGGGTAAGCACAATATCACTCTCAATCGATGCCTTTTATCATAAGCCCCAAACACTTCCAACACCGACGGCTCCAAACTGAATAGGAAGTGAGGACAATCACAGAGCGCAGCAAAAATCACAGTGGGTTGTCAGGCAATGAAGCTCATTGAAACACAACTACTCCAGCAGTAATCATGGCGCTATTTGCCTCTGGCTTTGTGAACTAAAGAGGGACTATGCCAATGATAGCGTGGCTTTCACAAAGATGCCTGTAAAACTTGGAAAAGTGTGAGCCGGGAGATTATGACTCAGTGTGTCATCCTAAAATTCTGAGCAGAAAGGTAGTTTGTTAGGTTTGAGGCAAAGAAATAAAGGATATAAAAAAGTATTTATCTGCCACTGTTAGATACCTTAGGAAATTGCGAAAAAACCCTGCAGCGCTGGCGAAGGGGAAATAAAATGTGACATAAAATAGTATCTGGAAGCTCACACTGAGAGATTGATTTGTCTTGGAATTGAAGTTTTGAAGATGAAGAGCAGCGTGATGCATTCCTGACATTTATAGTGCCATGATCTAACTTCAATTAGAGGCTGAGATTGTCTTTGCTGAAATGCTTCTCACCTCTGGTGCAGAACGGGCCATCATAGGCGGTGTCGCTGCAGTCACACAAGTAACCGTTGTACCTCTCCACGCACTTCCCTCCGTTCCGGCAGTACATCCCAAAACTGGTGCAGTGGCCCTGGCAGCCGGGCTTGACCCCAGGCGTGACCTTTGCTCTCGCTTCCAGGTCGAGTGTGATGCCGTTCATGCGCAGGGCTCGGATGCAGCCCAGGAACCCCCTCTGCCCCCCTGCAGCACCTGAGGAGCAACGGAGGGGAGGGGAGGGGGCGTCAGTGCAGCACAGGATATGTAGCATCAGGAGATGGGGGGAAAAAAACAAATAAAAAGGAGGACAAATGGAAGTCAGGGTCACAGAAGTCATTTTGAATGTAAGAGGCTGGTTTAATCTCTTTTGGTAACGTTAATATCCGAACGCCTGGAGGAAGCCACTGATGTCACGTTAATCGTTCCGACTGTGACGCCGTTCTTGAAACAACCTTCAACTCGTTTGATTTCTTCACTAATTAAAGCGCCCTAATGAACACTGTGTCTTAATGAACATCTCACAAGCAAACACATGCAAATGGATGCATGAATGAGTGTAAACTACATGCAACAGACACACACACATTTAAAAACACACCACACACAGCGCACCTGACTTGAACGAGTCAATATAAGCATTAATGCTTAGCCTTGGGGTGTCGATAGCCATTCCTCTAAAGTGCCTCCATCGTCATTCTGGCCTTGCACCATTACAGTCTAACTACCCATTAACTTGGACAGAGGAGGGGTGTTAAACAGATTAATGCCCAGCTAAATGACTATAGCAATAAACACACTCATAAACATGCACCCACAGGTATAGATTCAAGCATACCCAAGCACAACCACAGAGGATGGTACACTCTATAGATAAACACACAAGTATAAGCACACACTCCAACGCACACTATCATTAACGGGAGCCAAGGGGCATTTTAGTTATTAAAACCTCTCAAATGCATCCTTGGATTAAAGGGAAGTGTCCATTCAAGACGACACGTTAAGGAGACACACAGGTTTCTCCTTCAACAGCTGCATTCTCACACACACATCTGTGAGCTTAACCACACAGGCACAACACAGATCTAATGAAATTACTAATACATGTGCGTTGATTCGCTCCAGCCGATACATTATCTGCATATGAGAATGCAGCTTGGGCTTTCGCTTGCTTCTATTCCCACACAGGGTTTGACTTTTAGTAGACCTGCTAATTAATCTATTTTGTACCACTGATTGGCTGGAGGTTTCTGCCACCTGTTTACCCAGGTCTAAATCAGTGTCTGATTAAACGGACAGCAGGCTCCGAGGCCTGTGGAGACCGGGGCGGACACGTACACAGGTACGCACACACACATATAGTACTCATACATAGATGCATACAGCTTTCTGTACAACTCACACATGGCGTGTAGTAGAGCCGGAGAGATAGTGACTGAAGTCAACATTGGCTTCTCCTCGATATAAATGGGTAATGGGTACTTATATTTTGTTCTATGTGTTTATTTCATTTCACTGTTGTCTTTTAAATGATGCTTTGTTGTATTAATTCATATCCAGCTCACTTAACTGTGAGCCGTGAACCAGGAACAATGAAGTAAAAAAGGCCGTAGTGGGATGAGGTTGGGGTGAATGAATGGGTCACACAAACACAACACTTTTAAGTACAAGACTGTTGTCGTGTCTTGTATATTATTTACTTAACTCCTACAACTAATAGCCACAATCTTTTTCTAACTATAACTAAAACGGTTTGTTGCTTGAACCCAATCAAGAAGTTCAATCATACTCATTTCAACAGGAAACACAATCTTAAGTCATTTTGTGTGAAGTAATTGAGGCACAGTGGTGGCTGGATGTTACTGGACATTCATGAGATAATGCATGAAAAATGGTGCAGACATTTTCAGAAAATATCATATCCACCGTTATATGAGGGTATATGAAGGTTTTTGCTGATACGTCATTATCAGATTTTTCTTTTCCTTCATCAATATCCGTGTTAGCTTCAAACATTGAGTACTGGTCAGGCTTTGGTGTACACATACATACGTACATGCATTGACACTAATCAATAATTCTGATAAATAAGCAATGATAAAAGTCCAACACACATGTATTGTGTGTTTGCTATTTATTTATGGGTGATGAGTGTGGCTCAAGGGAATGTTACCCTTTAATGATGTGGTAATGAGGGAACATATACACAGTACACACATGCACACACATATACAGTCAACAGCCAAATGACCAATTAAAAGAGAAGTCATAAAATAGTGACCTTTCAACCTTCACTGTGTGTGTTTACTGACTAATGATGAGCTAATGAATAAGCATGCAGATAAATACCCCATTTACACCAACAGGCTGCACATCTGCTGCACTGCTGTTCCTCCATTATCTTTGTATAAGTGGCTTAATAGAATGGTGGTATGTCCTGTTTATTTCTGTTTGCTGCTGACGAGAGCCCCAAAACAGTGTTTACCCGCTCCATGTTTATTGGGGATGCACTTTAGGATGCAATTTGTATTGCTTTTAGATGAGAATTTTTGATTCATATAGTCTAAATGCTATTTCAAAAGCCTTTCTAACCCACCGGCATTTCCAGGGGGGAGATATTATCATAGAAATCCCATTTTACCAGCCCAGTGCTTTATATCAGTTAGTTTAAAGCAATGTTTTTTTTTTCCAACTATCTCTCTTTAAGGTCCATAATGGGCTTGCTTCTGATGGATCACTACCCAGGAAATGTACTTGTGCATTGCAATAAGCCTGAGTCTACGGGAATACCTAACACCTGTGTTTTAATGTACAGCATGAATCAAAAAAAGGTAGCAGCAAAAGAGCATGAGCAGTAACATTTTGGAAGATGAATCGCAGCAAAAGTTTAATCATCACGAGTGTGGAGCAGCAAGGAAATCAGACGCAACGAAACACAGTCCGTTTGTTTACAAGTGTGAGCTGTGAAAACTGAAGACGATATGTCTGAATCAGTGTCACAGAGGCATTTCATTATACCCATTAAATGTTACCTACTGTCTTGGCAGGTGAGCGATGCTGGTTTTCCTGTGACAGGTGTCGCACACATGCAGTGAGAAGAAACAAGCAAGATGTCGATCCATGAAGACAGAAAAACCAAAGCAGAAAAGAAAGAGAAAACAATCCAACCGTAAAAGAGCTGAGCAAAAACATGCAAAAACATAAAAAAGGGCAATAGTGAGCATTAATCAAGAGGGGAAAGAACAGATGGCGGCATTAAATAAATAAAATGTGGCAAGATTGATAGTTATGTGCATGTATGAAGTGAATTGGAGAGCTAAAAGTTAACAGTGTGAAGTAAATGACAGCAGGCTGATGGTATAACATTTACTCTCAGGGCCATTAGAGCAAATGAGCCACTGTGCAGTAAACACTAAAGCAATCAAATGCTTGATGAGGAGCATATTGATTGAGAAAGAGAGAAGGAGATGATACAGCGACAGATATGAGAACAAGGTGAGAAAAATAAAGCTCCCTGTTGTACTTTCCCACTGCGTGATTATGTGAAATTATACAAACAAATTATTTTTTATAATTTTTTAAATTCTTTTCCAGGTGAGTGGACTACATTGTTTTTTCTACCTCTCTAGTTTCAAACAGCCCCATCGATATTAGTCGCAGACGATGTGTGAAGTGGCTGAACGTTACAAGGAAGAGTTCAGACTAAATCTTGATGCCCGCGAGGCTCTCTCCACTCTTTCCAAATCTCACCATCAAACACAAAAAGATCTCTATCTTTTCTCGATGTCAGAGGTCTAAATCTAAACCACTTCCCTTTACAGGCTGGGTCACTTCCTGTGTGTCACACTGTAACTTCTCAAAGCAATCCTCAAATGAGGATTAAGCGGGGATTAGAGATCAGATATGAGAAGGTGCTGACACCTCTGTGGCTGTTGTTGCATACAAGTGTCCCCCTGCTTTCTCTCTCTCTTCCACTACTCTTTGTGCTTTTAGATGTGTGCCAAACACAGCAGGCCTGATCCTCCTCCTGTCTGAGTTTGACAGAAAAAAGCCGGAATCCATGCACGCAAATGAGGCCGGGGTGCTGTCTGGAAGCCATTTTATTTCTGGTTTTATAGCTGCACGGTGTGTTGCACAGTGACGAAACCTTTCTTGCACCTTTCCATTTCGCTAAATGAAAGTACAAATACACTGAGAGGCAAATTGGGACATGATAAGGTGAGAATGCTTCAGCAGCGTTCAAATCAGCGAAAGTGATGAGACGGTGAAATTATATTATAAACTGGGATCACGGGGGTTAAGGCTATCACATCAGGATGCCTGATTGGAATTTGGAACAATCTCCTTTGGGCAGAACTTTTTCCTTGAGATAGTAGGAACTCTGTGATCCGCCTCAGCACTTTTCGTTCCATCCGCAAATCCCTGAAAGTATTTTAGCCCCAGAGTTTGGGTTTATAGCGTCTTGACAGCTCAGCACAAAAGGTAGAATGAGACAGAGAAGTGAAAGCATAAGGAGAAAAGTGGACAGATCTTCTGTCATTTGAACGGCTGATGAGCTTGAGTGGCATTGTGTGGAGTGGAAGATGAAGCCATAAGGAACGAACCAGACCTCTTCAACAAAATGTACAAGTGCGCATAATTGGTGTGACATTAAGAGCTTGATCTGTCTGATACAGAATGTGTGTGTGTGTGTGTGTGTGTGTGTGATAAGAAAAGTCAGAGGGTTGATATCATCCTTGTGCAATAATAGTTTCTTAATCCAAAGGAATATAAATGCTGAGTCAAAGTATTAAAGTATGAAGGAAACGACCTCTATAAGTGAATTAAGTTGGTTTTAGTCACACGCCCTCACAGCCCGCACAGGGGCTCAGTTTTAACTTTATTAAAAGTCTGATCACTCACACGGATTACTTTCCGAGGACGTGCGTGTGTCCTCATGTGTGCATATCATAAAATGTGAAATGGCAGAGTGTGTGTGTGTGTGTGTGTGTGTGCTGGATTAACATGAACTTAATTAGCGGTGGCTTTGGCTAAGACGGACTGAAGCGTCTTTAGAAAGAAGCCAGTGATTTCCAGAAAATGCTGCTTCGTCTTTAACTTCTGAAACAATCAGACGTCCTCACAATGGACGTCTGCATCTGAGGGCAACATTACTGGAAATAAAGACAGCACAGAACGATTTTAATTCAATCCAAATACGATTACATGGATGATGTGTACTTATCCATTTGCCTTCCACACTCATAATTATGGTGTGTTTGTCTTTGTGAGCGTCCCTTCCACACAAAGCAGATATTAAATGTTCAAATTGCAATCAAATGTGAGTGTGCATGAGTCATTCTGACACATAGGGGTTGTTAATTGTTTGGATTGTGTGTGAGTGTTTGTGAGTGTGTGTGTGTCTTACCCACGTAGAGCTGGCTGAACAGCTCTAACCGTGTGTGTCCCTGTGCAGGAGCCAGCTGAGACGCCCGGTATGTCTGATCTAACTGAAGGACCGCCTCTTTGACGTTTCGCTCGGCCACCACGCGATGCCATTGGTCGTCATTGAGGGGCGTGGCTGAATGCACCGTCAACTCCACGGGTCCGTTCCCAACGTCAAAGGAGAAGGAGATTACTGTAATAGCTGCAAAGAGAGTGCGAGAAAAAGTTAATCAATTCACCTGGAATCTTAGTTAAACCACATGAAGCAAACATCACTACTTTCTAAAACCCCAAACTCCCTGTTCTGTCATAGTCCACTCTGCAGGTAAATATGCGTTCAATTTCTAATCTAATGGCTCATTTGTTTCGAGGCCATTCATTTGGTTTGTATAGATTTCAGCTTTGCAATACACGACTGCTCACAGCTTTGGACAGGACTAATCTCACAGACAGTCGATAGATGCCAGGAACTTTTGGTTTTGCATGATGTAAAGTTGTAACGCAGCAGTTTTCATGTGTGTTTTTTTGTTTTTCTGCTGTTGTTGAAGTTTAAGAGGCTTCCCTAGTTTTGTTGGAGTGATGAAAGCCAACGAGTGAGAAAAGAAAGAGCTGACGATAAATGACAGAGAGTGTGTGAATGACCAAAGAGAAGAGAAATGAATTAAAAATGAGGGCTAGATGGCCTTGTTTCTCTGCATGATTAATTTTAATCATCTTAAAGTATGTGGATGTGGATGTGTGTGTGTGTGTGTGTGTTTGGGATGTTCCATGGGGAATTAAGGAAGTGGAAATGCCATAAACTTTATTGCTCCTCCGCAGTTCAGTAGCCTAATATTTCAACAGTCCAACAGGGGGCACTATTATACCTTTAATGACCATGACAGGTCAAATGTTCATCGATATTTCTGAATCACAGTGTGTGTGTGTGTGTGTGTGTGTGTGTGTATGTATTCTAATTTCCACTCAATCAGGTAGATAATCTCCACAGTCCATACATTTTAAATGTTATTTTGAGAAACTAACCAGGCATACTTGCTAATATACAAAGTTATATGAATATATTTTTCTCTCATCTTTTCTAACTGCAAGCCACTGTTGGTTTGGATTCATTATTTTATTACTATGCCGTTTTTTCTTTCACCGTATGCATTAGGTGTAGATGAAAGATGTTCGATGAATGCTTGCCACTGCAAAATGTCAAAGGAATCTTTTTTTGCCTTGACCTATGAAGGGAATGAAGCAGAAATGAGAAAACAATGAGGGAATTATTTTTGCTCCTGGGAAGACGATTTGCAATTGTCAAATTAAAACCCAATCTGACTCTTTTCTTATTGTTTTGTACTACTGTGAGGCTGCTGTATAAAAGCTATATATTCTGGCTGGTGCCATATGGCGGTTATTGGCACCACTGGGCTGCAGTCATACAGATGATGCATAACCACTTCATAGCTCTATATGTTGCTGCTCCATTAAGGCTTCATTAGGCTCAGATATTAGAGTGGATAATTTTATGTAGTGGTCAATGGGGAAATGAACTTTCTTTTTTTCCCTTTGCACAATCAATATGCCTGGCCCTTTTCTCCTTTTCATATTGCTTTCATCTAATTATCTATTTTCACTGCACATATTCTTCCATTCTTCTAACTCTCACATCCTTTCTGCAGTACACATATAGTTCCTGTTTTCTTTGTTCTTTTGTTTGCTTGTTCTCTCTTTTCTTTCCCTTTTTTATCCATCCCCCACATCCCCAGGGTCTGCCCTCCCTTATCTACATATTCCTTCCTTCATTCCCTCATTTCTTCATTGTTTGTTCGATTGTGTCTTAATTTACAGCTTGCTCTCTTGATTCCCTTCCTTTCCTCCCATTCCCTTCCTCCCTTCCATCATTCCTTCACTCCTTGATCCCTTTCTTTCAGACATTATCACTTCCTCTTGAGATGAGATGCAAAGACACCAGAACTCATCTCAGCAAAAGCTCGTCTGTATGTGCATTGACCTCTAAGCAAAATTTGAAATAGCGCTCAAACATTAAACTACCCCTAGAACACAATGCACGCAACAGCACGCAGACAAATAGATGCATGTACACTCAGTGAGGCACAGGGTAGAAGCCCTCTGACAGGCTTTAGTACGCTGAATTAATGATGTCTGTATGCACAAAGCAGGTCTGCAGGGAAGGGAAGAGCGACATCAGTTATTTTAAATGCTGAAAGGGAGCCATACATATATCAGAATCCCCAATAGAAACAAAGCTATAGCAATGCTGCTATAGCAACACGGTGTGGCATGAGTGTGTGTGTGTGTTTGATTGTGTGTTGTTTTAGCAGCACTGTAAAGCAAGATGGATGCCTTACAACTTTCTTTTTTTATACTCTGTCCACAGGCTGAAATGAAAACTAAAGTGCCCTCAGAGTGCGGAGCTTGCCTCATCCATTTGCATAGCTGTGATGGATGTATGTGTTAGTGTGTGTGTGTGAATGTTACTTTGTGTGTGAGATACACTTCATGTTGGCCTTGAGAAAACCCAGCAGAGCTTTTTACTTTTGCTATTTGTTTTTCTCTTAATCTTTTAATATGGAGGCTGAAAGAGCCACGTTCCTGATGATGCGTCAGCGCAGCGAAACCGAACACTGATAGAGAGACGCTGTCTGTCTTTGTGTGACAGATCACTGCTTGTGCTGCTGTGCATATATGTATGATTGTCTAATGTAAAGTTTCCTTTTGCTTGGCTGCCAATATTATCTCTTTCATCTCTTATATTTGCTAATTCTTTGTTGTGTGTCTCATTTGCTTCGTTCGCCTTTGCTCTGTGTTGTTCACCCCTGGGACACGAGGGAACAGTCGGGCCCTTTAAAGGAGGGAAACTTTATTTAAGTGTGTGCCAAACTGAGAGAGCGCCAAAGTAAACCTGCTACTATTGATGCTGAAGCAAGATTTAAAGCAACTTCTGAAAAGCTAAGCATCTCTTTTGTGACAAAGGGCTCTTTAAATCAAACTTTTTCATGCTTATCAGCAAAAACTTGCATACTCACAATGCAAAGGATCCGGAGCGCGTCTAAGTGTGTACATAAAACAGACATAGTGAGATAAAGATTAACTTCTGACAGTTTTTGAACCACAGTCTGAAAAATATGTGTTTTAAGTGGTGGCTCATAGCTGTTCTCTTTAGTAGATAGCTACATATTTCTTAACAAGCCGGAGAGGCATCTGTGAACTTTAGAAAGCTTGAGATGCATAGACTGCTGCTGAAACTTCAGATGTAAACTTTGTGTCTGTCTGGCCTGAACATAAAAAAAGGCAATAATACAATTTTATAAGCTGCGGTCTCAAGCGGGAAAGAGCATTTCTCAGCTGGATCCCAGACTGAAAGTGTTTATAACCTTTGGGCGAGACTATCACGGAAATTGCAGCCTCTTAAAGACTCAAAACATGGCACAAACATACTTTCCACTGAGCCACAGAGCAGCCCAGAAGTCAAGCATTTCTGTATTAAGGGACCTTTTTATCTGTCCTCAATCCTGTTACCAGTCCAGGTCACATGCTTCTAAATACGCCTTTAATGCTGCCTCTCAAATGTGCCTTTGCCTGCTTCTAAGATTCAAAGAGGAATAGTGTCCACCTGACGGCTTTCAGTCTGCTGAGGTCACAGTAATGCATGTTTTCAACAAGGCCATGTGTGTGTGTATGTGTAAGTGTGTGTGTGTGTTTTGAGCTCCTGCGATGGTGCAGCTATGCTATTCTGGACTAATGCTAGTCATTTCATGCCTTGACTGGATTGCTGCAGATACAGTTTTTGCACCAGCGAGAGGGCAGAGATTATGTGTGTGTTTATGTGTGTGGGCATGCGTGTGTGTGCATGCAAGTCGTTTTTAACGTGCGTGTGTGTGTGTGTGTGTGTGTGTCTAAATGTGTGCTGTGGGGCAAAATGCAGGATGATAGCAAGGGAGAGGAGAGAGGAAATCGATGTGGGGGCATTTTGAAAGCCTCAGGAGACACACACACACACATGCACACGTATACAGTGCACACACTCACTCCCTATCTCCTCTGGCCTGCTGTGCACCCGTGACAGACTAGGTACTCACTGTATCTTTGTGTGTGTGTTTTTGTGTTGTGTGTTTGGAAGACAAATACCTCCTCCCCTGTGGCAGACTTCTCACTGTACTCGCATGTACAGTATAATCTCAGCACACAGCAATAAGTCAGTGGGCATGACTGGCAAAACCAAGCTCAACTGCAGGAAAGAGTTGGAACAGAAAATAAAGAGCTTATGTAGCGTTTAGGCCACAAACCAGCCGACATAATGTCATCTAGTGTAATGGCTTCAGAAAGCACTTTGGCTCAGAAATCATCCGTCGACTTTGTGTCTGTTCACTGGTTGGCATTTTGACACAACATGGCAGGCCAGACACACCAGCAGGAAATGGTAAGTGAGTGACTTTGACACCAAATGTTAAAATCTCTTTGAATCCCAGAGAAATGCAATTAGTCACCTATTGACAGCCATGCTCTGCCAGAAACCCCTTTCACAATATTGCACTGCGATCAAATTGAAGCCCGAGATTTTAACGTTCTTGATCAGTGCGGCTCCGCAGAGGCTGCTGGGTTGTTAATTTGAGCCACTGGAGCAAGATCACAGAAACCTCCTGCATGACATGCCAATCATAAGTCTTACAGAATGGGATATGGGATGGTACAAAGCTTTCCCATTTTCCCTATTTCCTACTTTATTCTCTTCTCCCCTGTTGCCATCTCTTCAATTTCTTCACTAAGAGCCTTTATGTCTGACATTATATGTTGAAGTCAGCGATGGTATGCCAGTCCGAGTCAAGTCTGAAGTGTTTGATTTAGAGTCCAAATCAAATCTCAAATCTCTGGGGCAGGAGTCTGAGTCAGATATCAAGTCTTTGAGTTAGAGTCCAAGTCAAGTTTTAAGTCTCTCATGTTTCTGTATTAATATGTCTAAGCCAAGTGCATGGTCTCCTTTTGGATTCTATCCAGTTTATAGTGTGGGAATAGCACAATGCTCTAATACACACAGAGAGACAAAAAACTCTTTTAGACTGAAAACGCTTTATTACTTTCTTCCCTACATTGACTAATGCAACATCTCTTACAATGCAAATATAATGAATCACATTAAAAATTTAATAAAATGAAGTACTTTTTAGAGATCTATTACAAAAGCATCATTTCAACAAGATCTTTGTGTCTACTTTTATCCGATAGTGCTGTTGCATCTCAAGCATATTAAATCATAAAGCGTCTTTGCACTCAGTCTTGCACAATGAGGACGTGTGATAAGATAATGCCCCCATGACTGAACACCCTTTTAACTGGTGCAATGGTTGCTTTGTGTCTGTGGCCTCAGAAAAGCTGTGATGTCTCAGGGCCGGGCTCCTGCTTCTATTCCCCACTGCTGCTCTTGGGACGTGGGAATCTTTCCATCTCAGCTCCTGCAAAATCTGAAAGCAGATTATATTATAGATTGTATATGAATAGATAGATAGCAGTTTGTATTATAAATGTGACACACATGGTTAGATTCAAAACAAAATTCATATTCTACTTTGACTTTATTATGCTGTAAAATGCACCCACTTGCATTTAATTAAATGTCATTTCTATGGATCCATGCATAGGTAAATAGTTCATTAAAAAATAAATAACTGTAGAAGTTGTACAAATCATGTAGTAAGTGTTTTTATAGCAGCATTTCTATATAATAAGTGGTGATGAAATATCACACCCACCTTATAGCTCCTTTTAAATCCTTTTTAATCGTGCAAAGACATCATGGTCCATCCAGAGGGGGATAGAGGAAGGTTCCATAGACTGGGTCTCCAACATCCGGCTCCATCTACCAGCTCCTTCAGAAGCCAAATTCTCTCTCAGCTCTTTACGTCCTTGAGCCTCGAGAGCGCTGTTGAGTCTGTGATTTTTCAAATGAGCGATGGCTTCCATAAGCCGTAAAGTTGAACTCCACCTGACTGATGGTGCTGAAGAGATACTGCGGTTGGCACCAAATTCTGCCTCAAAAGCTTCTTTCAACCCACAGGTAGAGTCGCGCAGACAGTTAAAGTTATTCACCTTAACTGTTGAGCCGTTCAGTATTTCTTTATCTCTTTCAGCCCACCACAAACAACCTGCTATAATGTGTGTGTAAAACACCGCAGGCAACATTTTCAATAGTTACTCTCATTGGATTCAGTGTGAGCTTGGTAATCATCTCCTCTTCTCATACGCTGAGGTCTTCCAGGTCTTCTTACTCGCTTTCAGCTGAGCCCACAGAGGGAAAACAGACTGTGGAGGCCTGCTACATACTGGAAGTATTATCACAGATGATGCAAGTTTCTGTTTTTTTTCTGTAGTCATCAGAGTGTGTTCAAATGTATCACTTTTTCTCTCCACTGTGAGATTCTGTAAATCTGTCACAACCGAGGAGAACAGACTGTAGTTTTAACTTCTGTCACTGCGTGGCTTGTGAATGATAAGGTGTGCAAGAAAACAGCCACACCTGCTATTCTAATGTGTTAAAAAATATGTGAACACACTTATGCTGCTCAGTCAGTGTTCAACTGTAGTGTTTCTGTGTACTGAGTAATAATAATACGGATTTAACCTGAATGTTTAAAACACAACACCACATTACACTAAAGGCATCGTTTTTTGTGCAATGGTCAATTTTGTGTCAGGCTATTTTCTCCCATAACTTGTCTTCTTTCACAAATATCTTCTTTCAGATTAGTGGAAAACATCCAAAACAAACACTTGGGTGTATATTTTTATATATTTGATCCATTTGCGCCTGTTTTTCCTGTGTGTTTTATTGTCTAAACCTCGTCATCACAGACGTGCACAGTATTATGTGTTTTACATGTTCAACATAGTTGTTCCTATGAATAAGATTCAATATTTTATCTTCAAATAGTGATTTCCATTAAGAAGGTTTGAAATCTTTGAAGGCTGTTTTCTCAAAATTAGTTTTTTCTCATTCGCTGAGCCATAAATCTCGACTTCAGCTACATTTAAATACACCAAACTTACCCGTTTGATTCCTAACTATATTCTGAAGGTTTTTACTATCAATAAATCATTCAAACCCTGATTTATAGAACAGTCTGTTCCAAAAACATTTTTTTATGGCTTTGCGCAGTATTTTCTGATTTATGAAATGATAATAAGGAGACATCTCAATTTCCATCTGTAAAAAATGTAACATAATATATCAAGAGAAAAGAATAACTTGTACATGAAAAACTGAAATTTGCTTTATGCAAATATATGCAAAACTGTGCATATTTAAGGAGTTTACACCTTATTTGCATATCACATAAAAATTCCAAAATCTTTTAATGCAAATAAAAAAAATGCCTCAATGTAAGTAACAAACTGCATGACCCTGAATGACCCTATTCACTTGTAGTGTCTACCCTTAAATGCACATATTTTTGTGTGTCCATGTGTGATGTGGAGCTGCAGATGCTTTCTGAAACACATGCAGGTTACCATGTCACTGACACTGTTAGGTGACCCTGTGTATTTCTACTTTCAAGAGAGTTAAATGCTCATATATGCCAAAATGTTTTTTAGAAAAAGGAATGCCGAGAGAAAAGAGAGACTTCGTCTGTGTACCCCTGTGTGTGTGTGTGTGTCAGAGAGCTTGTGTTTTGTCAACCCTGAAAATGGGTGATTTGGTTAAACAGAGGTTTATAATGGACATAATTATTGCACACACCAATTACCTTAAATAAATGATTGCTCTCTCTCTTGCAATCACACAAAGTAGTGCACCATAATCAGGAAGGCAATTGACTGTTGCTGGTGTGTGCATCTGCTTCAGTGTGTGTGGGATTCTGAGTGAGTGTGTGTGTGTGTGTGTGTGTGTGACTGACTGCTGGATTAGACCTCAATCTAGGTTGGATAAAGAGTCAGAATAAGAGAAGCAAACAGAGAGAGAAAGGACTCATCCACACACAGAATTCATCAGATGCTTCTTACATTTGAGCTCCAAGCGGATGAAGTCAGCGTTGCCCAGGTTTTCCAAAAAGACGCCGTAGGGTGCGCTGGTCTTGAAATAGAAGGAGATGTCGGCGCTGGTTTCGCCCTGGAAGGTGGCGAAGTGCAGGTAGGATGACGGGGTGGTGAACGATGCAGCGTTCCAGTAGTTATCTGTGGAAAAACAGACAGAATCACAACACTGTACCGTCCCATCAGACATGCAACTGCTGTTACCTCCATCACACTGTGGCAACACATTCCAATCTGATAAGCTGCAGAATAAATTCATTGTAGAAATGGTTTTATTTCAAATGGTTATGCATCCATTTTCATTTCATTCCAAAGAGCTATCAATCTTTTCTGGATAAAACAGTCTTATCTCACGTCCATTGTCTAATGTGGCTCATTTAATATCTCCTCAGCAAAAATGATTTCATCACCTAAAACTCTATTTCTGTGCAGAGGTTTTAACGTAGCCTGTAATTTCCTGCAACTTCAATAATACTCAATAGAAAGTTGATCATATCATAATAGCACAGAGAGACAATTTCTTTTCTTTGAAATGAGGACCTGAGAGGGGGACAAGGCTACATGGACAAAGTGCTGCGGGATTTTTGATAACAACTTTTATAATGACTTTTATGAAGCGAAACCAGCGGCTGCTAATGAAGACAAAGTAGCGGCATGCTAAACAGCTGCTGATGAATTATCAGACTGTGGTTGATGAAGTGACTTCTCTGCTGTCCCCTCTCCTCTCCCCTTGCCATGTCTCTGTCTCGCTCCTATCACTCAAGGAAGATGAAGAGTCGTGAGGGCAGAATAGAGGGAGGAGGAGCGGCGGAGAGGACAGCTGAGGAGAGAAGACAGAAGGAGAGGGAAGAGGCCGGGCACGGGTGAGAGGACTGAATATTGAAGAAGTGATGGAAAAGAGGAGAGAAAAGTCAAACAGAGGACAGATGACAGGAGAGGAAGAGGAGCTGGGGGGCGTATGGAGGGCAGGAGGAAGAGGAGGAGAGTGAAGGCTAATGTGGTATAAGCTGTGTGAGATTCTCTTGATGCCTCAGAGGATTGGCCTCAGACCCGTCGCCATGACCCTGGATGAACAGTGAACAGGAGCAGTGGAGCAGAGGGGAGAAAACGGGTGTCGGTATGGACTGCAACTAACAATTAATGATACTGTCAATTAATATTCAAATCAATGTGGAGATCTGGCATCTAAATAACAAGATCTCCAACCTTAATGACAGAATAGATTGTTTGTCAATACCAACTATAACGATTTATGGCAGCTCACAGTACAGAGCAGAGCATTCTAAAAATAGCACACACGTCATTATACACACATGTATGGTTCAGGGTTGTAAAAACGCTGAAGTTGACCGAGGTTAAGGGCAAAAGAACTTCCTGGTTATGCATTATAAAGACAGTTTAATGCCAGAAGTGATGTAGTTATGAGGGTGACGTCATTACCGTAAGTTGTGTAAAATACGTAAGTTAAGTAAAAAGTAAAAGATTGTTTACTTTTCTTTTGACATGGGACAGAAACTCTGTTCTCCTGGATGAAAGGCCGCCGTTTGTTCGACCCGTCCACCTGCCATTTAAACTCCACATCACCAATCATTACTTCCACGCCAGTAAATTGGTGGCAGAGCTCAGTCTAAAAGGTATATATGAGTTGTATTCTGCCTGTATAAATGCCCTATATTAATGTTTTTTGAGGGGAGACCAATCTGACATATTTAAACAGCCCAAGTTGTTGGATCAACAGGCTAAAATCCAGAGATTTTCTAATGACAAATGCAGATTTTCTTTTCTGTTGAGCAAATAATCAGTATTGTCTTATCATTTCAGCTCACCTTTTCATTTTTGTAAGTGTGTGAGTTCAAACTAATGTGCATAAACATGTGTTGCACGTGGTTGTGTGAGTGCATGCCTGTGAATGTAGGTATGCACCAGTGTCTGTGCATCTGTGTGTGTTTTTGTGTGTGTTTCTCCTGGCTCTGTGTGATAAGCGCTCCCCAGTGACAGGGCTGAGCCTCTCCCCTCTCCTCACATCCTGTCACCAGGGGCAAGGGCAGATAGCGGCCAAGCACACATGCACATACAGGCAAATGCAGGCACATGCGACCACCTACTGACGCCGTCTTTGTTATTAGTGCGTTTGAAGTCGCAATACTGTTCATTTCTCTACGGGTGGCGCAGCCAATTATTGAACAGGGTTAATTGAGGACTAAACAGGAGGAAGCCTGCGGAGGCCACAGGAACAAATAATTATGTTTGCTGTGTTGTTCAAAGCAAGCAGGGAAACCATGATACTCAGATGTACAATCACTGACTGATTGCAATAGGAATTGTTTTGATGATTGCAGTGTATACGTGGATTCAAAGGAACAATCATGATGGCATTTCAAAAGAAATAACCCAAAATATACAGGAGTAGAGCTGAAATGCATATTGAAATACATACATGCAAATAATTTGCTCAGTTTTACTTTGCGTAAACTGCATACAGAAGTTCAGTCTTCACAACAAAAACATGACATCACAAATGCATAAACAACATAACGAAGTCCCATATGCTGTGATATCTATTTGTATGCGCTGAGTGAGACCTTAAGAGCTTCGAGCAAAGAGAGTAAAAAGAAGGTTGACAAAGACATAGAAGCAAGAAGGACACAAGAATATAGAAATACAGCCTGGAGGCGAGTCACGCTTCAGAAGGAGGGAGAGAGAACAAGAAAAGAGGAAAAGAGAGATGTGGGAGGAGGTTAGAGAGAGAGAGAGCTCAAAAGGGATCTATGGTGTGAGAAGCAAAGGAGAACAAAACATTAGGGGGTTGACAGAAGCTGAGGGTTGGACAGAAAACAGTGTTAGAGGAATAAACATGGAAGCCAAATCATAAACCTCTGATTGCCCCTGTGCCAGATCCACAGATGCAACTGGTTGGCTAGGCTCTGTGGCACATTTATCACTCCCATATTGAAATGTTTATCAAACAAATGTTTCAAAAACTGATCCAGCACATAGATGTGTGACTGAGACACCACAAATATTATACTGGTAGCCATAAAGCCTGAGAATGAGCTTAAAGAAAAGGACCAAAGTTCTTTAAAATCAGTTTGGAATGAACTCAGATTCCTGCCACACTGAACAGTTTAATTACGTGTTACTATAACTTGCTGCGCACTATCAAGCCTTATACATTTAATTGTCAATAGTATATATAAGTGTCAATGTTAAGAGGTTGGCACTTCAAAGACAGAAAGTTATTAAATGGAATCTGAAGCGGTTTTCTTGATAAACCTTTTCTTCTATCTAATTGGTTCTCAAGGTGACACGAGGTGGAAATTCTCATCCTGTTGTCATTTGTCCTCCTGGATGGCCTCGGCCTCATTGTGTGGTACACTAACGTAGATAATATGGCTTACTCAAGATCTTTTCAGGATGAGTACGGTCTCTGCTGCTGAGCTACTTCGTTATTAGACACATTTCCATTCACTGGTGAGGCAGAATAATGCTTGATTTTCTTTCTTCTTTTAAATGTTAGATAAAATGTTTTCTGATGCTTGGTGGTGGCCTCCAATATCTCCTACACATATGCAGCCTACATTGAACACATCACAATGTACACAAGGACATAGCGAGTGTACAAAAAAATGAGTACAAATCAGCACCATGTGAAAACAGTTTTCTGAATGAGAGGACAACCATCAATAAGCAGCATGTGATAATACAATATCCAGTGAATACCAGCCACCCACAGGCTGAATAAGCACATAGACGACTCCAGTCATTGTAGCTTTCATGCTTTGGTTGGTGCAGTGACCATGGAGCTTTGGATATAGCGGAAGCTCGATCTGCACAGTTTTCCATGAGGAAAGGACGGGGGTATGTTTGATGGATAGCTACTGTTTTACCAATCCAGAGTTTGACTGAAACCAAATAAATATTATTTTTTTTAGCCAAGCTAGTGAAATGTCTAGGACTGTCAAGTCACTGTTGGTCTGTTGATCCATCACTTTGGTCCAGAATTAAATATCTTAGCAACAGCTGGATGGACTTCCATGAAATTTGGTATAAATCATAGACTGGATATAAAGAAAGGCAATGCAATCATGATGTCATTCCCCTTTTTATAGCATCATTAAAAAACACAAATTTACACATAAGATCAGGTAAATCAGAAAAGAACTACCTAAAATGACATAAACAATCTTTGGGATCTTTTACTTGACATATACTATATTTTCTTTGTTCGCCCAAGTCCCATCCACTAACATGGAGGTATTTTGTTTCTGTCCTATACTGCAGCCAATCTCTAGTGTGATGGAGATGTTGTGTCTTCACTCTTGGGGAGCTGGCATGCCATCCATCTTTATGTAGAGCCTATGGTACAAACATTCATGTCCCCCTAAGGAGGAACCATTATAACATTTAGTGACTTTAGCTGACTTCTCCATGATCAGGTCACACATTCAGTTTGTCCAGTACTTTAGTTTCTGACCAAATATCATCAAACTAATGATATTTTCAACTCAACTTGTGTTTAGTGCTAATTTCCAAATGTTAGCATGCTAAAACGCAAAACTATGACAATAAACATAAGAAACAATGTAAATATCAGAAGTAAACAATTAGCAGAATCCTGAACCAGATACATGCAGGGTTAAAAAAAAGCAGAATCATGAACATATCAAAGAAAAACGGAGCATATCTGCAGCTACCCCAACTTTACAGTTTCTTTATAAGCTTGTTATCTTGGAACATGGATGACCAGACCCATCCAGGATAATATAACGAGCCTACAACTTAGGGCTGCAGACGGGAAGAATTATAAAGCAGCAGCCCAGAATGTAAGAAGACCAGCAAAAGTAAGTCCATAAATTGAGGAAAATTAAGGGATTACATTTAACTGGAATTGTGCCTTACATGATTATATGTGATGACTAAATTGATTAACTGATCCATTCACTTCTATGATTGAAACATGGTGTTGCATAACACACTGTAAACAGCTGCAGACCTCTGGACCCGGCCACAGGGACTCATGTAAAAAAATAAATAAAATGGAGCCCACTGAACTGTAGAGGCTGACATGATGTGAGATGTGTTTTGAGGTGAAGTTTGGGTCTGGAAGCCAACTAGATGATTCATCCGTCTATGCTTGACCAGATGGGTTATGTGCCAGTACCAGCAGATGGTAAGGATGACTGACTGCACTGGCTCAGGTCATTAACAAGGACATTTCCAGGCACACACTCAAACAAACACACATATCAAATACATGTGCACACTCTTTATAAATACAAATTCATGCACGCTGTCGGCATACAGCAGAACAGACTGCACTTGCTGCCACGAAAGCTCCTATTAATAACCTCCTCCTCACACATACCGCATGTACACACAGTGTCAAGTGTTTTATCACTGTAGATTGTGACTTTCAGGCCTGCTCCAGCTCTTATTACTCAGTTTGTTGGAGCAAACACACGCTGTGCTATTTCATTTAAGTTTTCCACTTGCTACTTACTCTGCCTTTACTTCAGGGGTGAAGTTGTTGGGGGGAGGGGGGGCTTTTTCATCAAAAGACCAAGAATAGTGTCATATAACAAGGGAGACAGCAGCTCCCGTATTGGAAGGTGATGCATCTGGCTCAGGCAGTGTCCCTCAGGGCATGACTCACATTTCATTGTTCAAAACACAACACTTGAACCTACATATATATAGTTTTGAAATGTGCTGAACGGTGGCACAACAGGCATATACTTCTTCCATGCTCATTTAAAAATTTCCACTGAGACCTGTTTTTCATCTAATCTGTGAGTAATTGAGCTTTCCGAAGCGTGCAATATTATGGCCTGGGATCCATGTGTTTACAGTAAATATAGCATTTCAAACTTCAGGTAATTAGTTTGTCTGTCAGTTGAGACCTGCGAAGCCTTTTATTAATCTCACTTAGTAATGAAGTCGCTTGTCTTACATTTTTAGCATTCACTAAAACCTTCAGAGACATAATCATATACATATACATGGGGAGGTGACAGGAAATAAAAGTTTACCAAAGACAAAAAGTTAAAAATGTCATAATCGTTTCTTAATCTTTAATTTTCATGAATGTAATGCGATGCTAACAACTATATGTGCACACGAGATGGTGAAGCGCTTTGGGTATGATTTGGGATTAGAAATAATCTTGTGTTTTTCTTTCATTTTCCTCCAAGGTTACAGGAACTGATCTTTCCATATACAGCGATGTCCACTGAAACACTACCACGCAGATAGCAACCAAACTACCTGAAAAAAGATGCATTTATAATATCACTGTACTACTCAGGCTCATTACTGAGTCCTAAATAAATAATGTCCTGCGACAAGCTAAGAAATCAGTAAGAGTTACAGTAAAATAAGGTGAAGACACCAATGAGGAGAAAACACAAATTAACCGATAATGCACCAGAAAGAAGGGAAGAGTGTATCACCCCTCCTTTCAGCTACTCCCATCAGACCGCCTCTTCAGATCACCTCTAGCCAAAATGACAAAAATGTTTTCATTCCCACTGCAATATCCATTTTAAACAAGGCCAAATAGACTGTCACCATCTTTTAAACTTCACTTTGCACATCTGCTCTTATTTATTTATAGAATGGTTTTCCTTTTAAATGCAATTTTGTGTCTTTCACATATGTATGTTTTTTAAGTTATTTTAGTTCAAATGGCTACAAATTGTATTTAAATGTCACTGTTTTTCATACATGTTTTTATGTATATGCCTAAAATTCACAATGAACAGACACATTCATGTACTTTTATTATTATTTCCTCAAAAAGAAATGAGCCTTATATCAAGCACACCAGCCACCTAATGTCTTAAAAAGCATAACTAAAATGGCATCAATTACAAGGACATTACATGCGGGCATATGAACAGTGACAAATGAGTACAAAGCAATTCATTAGCATTGAACTCTCATAGGTGACCCTTGTAAGCCTTCATCTGTGGTCAGTCATGAGGCCAAACATGTCTCATAGCAGGTGCATTACATTATAATAACAGAACATATGCTGCTCTGATTCATATGCTGTCATTTATTTTCATTCTCATCTATTAAAATGTCCAAACCCTTTTAACATCAATAAATGGGACTAATTCCTCTCTGTCTGTCTGTGACTGTATAGGCTGCCATTAAACTAGCCATGGAAATGGGCTTCATTAGTGCTGGAGCACGTACACACACACACACACACACACAC
>CAFUXE010000434.1:386329-398552 GCA_903364295.1 Serranus cabrilla | reverse complement strand
ACACACGCACACACACGCACACACACACACACAAGCATACACAGAGACACGTACAAGTACCTCCTTACTAAAACTTTCCCTGACTGCCCAAGACATTAGTCATTTGCGTATGAAAACCCATTATATGGCAGCCAATCATCATTGCTCTTACTGAGACAGAACTCCATACACTGTATGAGAAGCATCAATCATACATGGAGTACCTATTCACGTGTGAAATTTTTAATATATGTTTAATATGCCTTAATGGGCCAATATATAATGTATGCTCCATGTTCCAGTGTCTTGGCCAGCACTATTGCAAACATACCTCAAAGTCATCTTCATTTTAAAGTTAGTTTGTTAATTTGGTCAGTCAATATAAAAAGGGATAACTCTCTCTTTGTCTGTCCCGCACACACCCAGACGCACACACACATTATGGATAATAGAGTAATACAAAGAGAATAGGGCTCCTTCCAAGTGACAGAGGGATCCATCTTTAGTAATTGTGTCTGCCATACTGCTACATGATAGTGCCACACACACAAGCAGATGTGATGTCATGGGTCATTAAATCATGGTTTGTTTGTATGTTGGCAGCTCTGTGATGAGGGGACATTAGTGCGAGTGGCACCAGATTGTTGATGAAGGGACCATAATGAGTCCGACACCAGTGAGGAGTGAGGGCAGGTGTTCTGTCATGTTCCGCACCCTCGACAGAACCAGGCCACTTCCTGTCTGGCGGATGAATGGACGGATGGACTGTGGAGAGTGAAACAAGTGCGATTCTGCAACATCTGCGACCACGTACATGCATGCATCCGCACACAAAAACCAGAGACCCCTAGCTAAAACATTCATGTACGGTCCAGGGTTGTAAAATAAGGCTGCAGTTTCATTGAAATAAGAGTAGAAAACCACTGACCTAGGTGTGTGGCAAAAATAACCCTTTATAAAAGACAGATAAAAAGTAAATAAATGTATGTATGTTTGTAAATGCTATAAATAAAATATTTACAAGGATGATGTGACTATCGTAAGCTAGTGAAAACATGATTTACAAAAGTTACTTCAAAAAAGCTAGTTACATAAAAATTCTTAACTTTTCTTTTCACGCGGGACACGAACCCTGTTCTCCTGGGTGAAAGTTTACCGTTGGTTCGAGTTCATATCCATATAGAGTCCAAACCCAGAGAGCGACCTGTAGAGCTGTAGTAGTAAGCCATATTTTAAATGCAGCACTGTGTCTGTAAAACATGCAGAAGACACATATCTGCACATCTCCACTGACACTTTATAGCTCCACTCTATTATTCCTTTTAGTATGAAAAATGGGCAGTCAATAGATAATATATGAAGCATTATTATCATAATGATCATGCTGCCAAGCACTAAAGATTAAATCCATGTTTTCTTTTTCTCTCTACAGGATATTACTTTCCACCAAACCTCTCTGGTACTTTGTTACATCACAGAGCAGATACCAACTTTACTTTCCGTCTCCGCTGTTTTAATCTATTTTTTCTTCGGAGAAAGGGAAAACTAAAGAGAGAGGATAAGGGAGGCGGAGGCAATCTCACAAGACCCCTTGATTGAGGAACTCATACAGTTCTATTTTGATGTTTCAATGGGTAATACATATGGGAAGTCAGAATCTGACTGCTTTCTGTAGTTTAGTTCACTTGCTCCAGACTAAAGAAAAACATGATACATTGCTTTTTACTGTAGTTGTAGTCTGTTTTACGTTCAGGTTGCAATCAGGAGGGATAAGAGAAAGGATTCCTGAAGACGTCTCATGCATATAAAGCAAACAAATCAGCTTCTTGGCTCCTGGTGGCCTCCTTCAGAGCCTCTACTTGGAGCCGCAAAAAGGCTTAACTGCAACACATGCTGGCCGTGTAGAGTTGCATCATTTGACGTGTGACAATTCAAGGCAGCAGCATGCACCAGACACACCATACAGACAGCATATATGCTGACCTGGGGGTGCAAATGTAATAACAATGTTGCGTCAGCTCACGTCATCTTCAACCTGACTTGCTGATGCTCCTGGTGTGCTTCCTCACATAGAAAACCTGTGTTTTCCAGCCTTGCAGCTCCTGAATATATCCTTGTAATGGGATACATTCATTATGGCTGTGTGGCTCTACATCATTAGCATTTGGTTTCCATTATCCATTTGACTTTTATGAGTTTGTGTGAGGGCCCAGTCAAATTCAGAACGAGAAATGTGTCATTTAGCCAAGTATAACAGTTGCATCAGAAATGTGATGCAATTAATTCACGCCGTCCTGGCAGAAACACACAGTACAGACTGGATGGACAGGACTGACACGCCGCAGGTAGGATTAGGACGAAGCAGAACAGCACAGGTTCGTGAGTTAGGAAGGAGACGTGGTCAATATGACAGAGCGCCAGAATTGGTGTGTGTCTTCCAGTTGACCCAAAGTCCCACAGAGAGTGTGTGCCAACACTGATTAGAAGAATAGACAGGAAGAGAAACAGCAAGGATTAAACTGCCTCTCAGGGTGTTTGAGTGTGTTTCTTCAGTAGCCGATGTCTGATGTTTACCTGAGAAACAACCAAAACTAAAAGGACTAGATAGAAGAGAGCAAAAGGACGAGAGTGTGTTTAGATACTAAAGTCCCTGGACAGGGTTCAGATACCTTTATCTGGCCACGCACACACACATACACACAAAAAGACAGACATAAAAAAGTACGCATTAAGTGCACACAAACCCACACGCGTACACCATTTTTCACGGCAGAATGACAAGTCAAGATAAAGCAACTGTTTCTTTGACTGATCGGCACAATGTGAGTATGAGCAATGTGTTATTTTCACACTCAAGTGCAACCCCAGAATAACAATGTGCCCAATTGTAGTCTGCAATGCATGAAGTGTTTTCTCTTGTTCCCGCTCTCTATAGTTTTTAATTAAGACCCCATTCAAACCATTAGCAGCAAATTCTAATCATAAAAAGAGGTTTTTAAATTAAAAAAGTTTGGCTAACAATGTCTGAATGTATTGTACAGTCTAAGACTTGCTAACAATGTTTCATTTCTACTGGGAGTTGGAACGAAGAAAGAGGCAAAATGTTCTTCCACATGAGGAGAGTAAAGATAATACAGACCAAAGTACTCTTACTTTTTTTTTTTTATAAAATTCTGTTGTCTGTTAAAGTTAAGTTTCATTTGTGTAGGTACAACAAAGTAGCATATTCTATGTGAAACACAACAGGGGCTCTTTTTGTTTGCTCCTCAGTAATTCTTCATTTTCTGTCAGATTTTTTTAAACTACTGCCATCACTTCACTGACTGGATATATGTCATGGGTAGTTCACACTGATTTCCCAAGTCATCAAATCACTGTACCGTTTTTCACTACACAACTTGCTGACAGGGGATCACACACTGCAATATCTTTCACCAGGAGGAATTCCAGATTAATATGTTGGCACCCAACTACGTTTTGAAACATACAAGTGACACAGGAAACAGAAACTTGCCCTCTAATTGTCTGTAGCTTGTATCTGGACTCCCTGACAGGTCCAGATGCTGAACCTCTCAGCCTGCATCTTTGAACAGTTCAAACACAGCGCTTGAGCATCGATTTGCAAGCACAAAGCCAATGCCTCTGATCTGGGGTTTTTGTCTGGGAGTACCAAAAAATATCACGAGAGGAAAATTAGGCCAAAGGTCATGTAGTGTCATCTAGACATAGGCTGAGTGACAGCTGTTGGTATAATAGTATTGGTGGTGGAGCAGGTATAGTGCACCTGTGGCAAAGAGGGGACTCTATGGGATGCTGTTTGTATTTGAACATTTCCACAGAATGGGCCTGAACACAACTGAAGTCCCTGACTGACTGCACATTGTTGAAATATGCAGATCTGACAGGTGTGAGCACAATAGACCATGTACCCATGACTGCAGTGAGAGACTTCCCCCGTAAAAGGTTCAACCATGTTTACAGAACAAGAAAGACATAATCAGCATACAATTAACACTTTGCCTATATTGTTGCTTGAAGTGAGATTTTTTTCATGTATGGGTAATGTAAAACCGACCTGTGTAGCTGCAGTGAAACGCACACTGTGCACCTGTCACTTGAAGCAGCTAGTTCACAAAGTAATTCAAGCATAAAAGTATATCAGGTATATCAATGTAGCCAGGTATCATACGGAAAGATAAGTTGTATCACACTTAGGTTATAAGTATTTCACAATGCTTTCAGTTTCCCACTGTTACATACTGAATACATCAATAGTAATGGTGACAGCTGGCACTGACATGGCTTTTATGAATAATTCCACTTAGAAAAAAAGTATTGAGAAAGGCTGAGTTAAGTGTAGGGAGACTGATGGGTCATTTACATTTGTAGAGCACAGGGTAATACAACACCCTGAACACGTTGCCTTAAGTTATCTCAATGACACAGTCAAAATAATGCACATTTTAGGACCAATAGAGAGCCCAGTACCTCCTATGCACAGGAGGTGACAAGTCCCAAGTTTCAGTATCTAATAGTGTTCCTGACTGGCATGCCTACACTTCTTATCACAGGTTATTGAGAATACAATACTCCCACAGTTAATTTATTCAGTCTTAATTGAATTTGGGAAATATTCCAGTCTGGTTTTAAGCCGCTTCTCTGCATACGAGACATTTCCTGAGGGTCACAAACTTTCTTTTTAGGTCTTTCTGTTCCATTGTCCATGCACTAATACTTGACCTGCTTTAACAATGTGTTGGCATTTCAGACACAACACTAACATGGTTCAACAGATATCATAGAGCAATCTCAATCTTAATAGGTAAGACAACCTTTATTTACTACTATACAACCTTGTGACCTTTGTTGTAAGCACCATCTTATTTTGTCTATATATTCATCCAACCCTACCATTTCAAAAGTCCAAGTACAATTAGTCTACAAAGAATAGTCCAGGGCTTTTGTTAACCTAAAATCAGGCAAAGAAAAGTAATTTTGCTCCCCTTGACTGTTCAAAAGCTGCACATAATATCAACAGGGGGATTTTAACACCAGCTGTAATAAAGAGACCAGAGGTGTTCTCTTTATTCGACCTTTGATGAGTCGTTCACAAAGGTCGTGCAGTCATGCCTCTACAACCAGCTGAGAACTGTTTCGAAAATGAAACCACTCCTCTCAGCAGCTGACTTGCAGAAAGTCATTAAGGCGCACATTTCCTGTCAATTAGGTCATGGCAACCGCAGGCCACCTGCCTCACTCAAAGGTCTCTTTCACACCAGCAGCTTACCCAGAATGCTCACAGCCGTCTTCCTCTTTCTCTGCAAGCACCCTGTAAGGTTTGAAGTTATTTTTAAGACCTTCCTGATAATTCTAAAGCGCAGTGTGATTTAGCTCCTGGATACATGACTGACCTTTTCATTCTCTGAATCATAGCACTCCTTGGCATCCTCTGGCAGGACCACTCCTGTGTGTCTCGGCTCAACTTACTTCTTGTATGTCCCTGATTAATCATTTATTAATTACATCTATAAAACCTTGTAGCTCATGGGATTAATACTGGTTAATCTCAATATTTATCAGCACAATTAAAACTCTTGCTCCAAGCCAATCATCATTCTGTTATCTGAAATGGCTACATATTTGGAAGCTGCCCATCAGTCAAATAACTAAAGATTGCTGCAGAATGTTGGATTAAAAACTGTACAAATATGGATTAAAACCCATTGATCAGTCCATGAATTTGTCATTTTAAGACCACTTTCTATTTTAGTTTGTTATTTTGCCTAAAACTCTGTGCCATGTTAAAATGGTAGACATTTAAACTGCAGTTAATGTGTTTAATACGCCCTCATGCAAATGCATCCTCGTGTTAAGCCTCCTTACTGGTATTCAAGCCTCGGGCGCTTGCCGTCCTAGTCCTTCTGATACTGGTCCACATTTATTTTCTTATTCATAGCTTTTAAGCATAACCGGGGTTACACAACACTTACTATCTCCTTGGCAACGGAGCGGTCCAACAGTCAGCTTAGCCTCAGAGCCTGGTCTGTTGGTGTCACCCACGGCAACCTGGCTGACTGGCAGGTGTTCTTTATTTATCAAGAGACCAGAGTCTTCTCTCCTGTAAGATGAGTCGAGAAAAACATGCAGATGGAGGGAAGAGGAGAAACCAGGTTAGACTCTGCACTTTGTTTAGTCACTCTGCAATTTCTGCATCTTTTCCACATTTGGGATTATATAGCTACACTATTGATAACTATCCCAATATGGCTTTTCTGTAATAATTCCTAGGCTTTAAAATGATGCTCACTTTGCCCTTATAATGGTCAAACAGAAGTGATTCTGAAATAAAGAGAAGGACATCCCTATATATTATAGGAAATACTGTACAATCAGGAAAGATACACAACAAAAGTTATATACTGCATGTATGGTTTATGTGTATGAACAATAATCTATGTGCATATGACAGCAGCTCTGTACATGATTGCAATATAACACATGATCAGTTTGCCCATTAGCATGTGTCAAAGTTACAACACTGATGCTTGAAATGTTTGCTGCAATGTAACATCTCCGGTCTCACTTTCAGCATCTGTTACTGAATGTCACAGAAAGCGAATGTGTAAATACAGCTCTATTCAAAAATATGAACCACAAATCTCAAAAGCCCACACTTCTTCGGATCCTCAGCAATACACATGCAAAGTGTGAAGTCAATTAAATAAACCTGCGATATACGTACATCCTCCTTCTATTTTAGCAACTTATAGCAACTTATTATTAAATAACAGAAGAATAGAAACGAGAGGGTAAAACATACGCCTGTATACATGTTACATAAACTTAACATAACTTAACAAAGTTATGTTTTGTTCAGTCGACAGATGCTACAGGCAAATATAAATAAAACAATTCATTACTTTTCCTTTCTATCTCTACTCCGCTGATAATACAACAACAAACTATAAACACTGTATATTTAAATCACAGCATTTAAATGTGAATGAGTTTGAATATGAAATGTTTTATAATCTCCACTGAGCTATTCAATTTTAATTGTTTGCAATCCATCGCTGTTTGGAAATAAAACAGTGGGATCTAAATTATAGCTTTGTGTATGCATGTGTGTGCATACATGTGTGTCCGTGTGTTTCTATGTGCTGCCAAAAACGTGGGTAATGAGTGGAAATAGAGTTATATGGGTAATATTTCATAAAGTCACTCAGCCAAACAATGAGACATTAATGCATACATTATTAATGGATAGAACCAGATAGAGTAAGACTTATTTGTGATCTCATCAGTTTTAGAGATGAGGAGGGAGACATGAAAGTAAATGAAATCTCTCCTTCTCTAACGCCCAGAGATTACTCACAGACAAACATGCAGTATGTACACACATGCACACACACACAGACAGCGAAGCAATTGGTTTAATGAGAAGATCCATCAGCTGGCTAAAGGAGCTTTGAAACACAAACTGTTGGTTCTGCAGGCGAACACAGCTCTTAAATAAACACATCATTGATGGTGGCATTCATCATTCAGTCACTTTGAAGTTAAACACCTCATCACACTGTCCAGCTATGGCAGACTCTGAGCTGACAGATTAATGCAAACATTAGCATTAGCTGGAGTGACAATTTGACTCTCAGCACAGTGATACTGTCTCATCAAAGTTTCCATGGGTAGGACATATTTTACTTTGTAGTTCAGTTGATAAATCAGTACAATCGTGTTTCAGCATTAACAGTCCTTGTGGCAAGATGTTCTTTTTCTTGTCGGGGTTATACAGGAATTCAATGATGTTTTATATGTGAACATCTAGTCAAAGAAATCTCTGTAACAGAACATGTACTTATGAAACATAACAGGTACTTACATACTGACCTTTACAATTTTAGAAACAGTTGCACTTCTGATGTACAATGCCTTGAATAGCATTTCATACTGTTCAAGAAAAATAGAAGTTCAACCAGTTCGTCTGACCAGCTGAGAATATCTGTGAGTGGGCTGAATGACAAACACTCTTTTATCGCTGAAGGACTTCTGAATGAAGCATTTAACTATTCCACTGAGCCCGCTTTGTGGCTGACAGCACAAGATTATAGTGGTAATACTGGGAAGATCCCAGTAGTGAGAACCATGAGTACATACATTTTAACTAGGTAGTTAGAAATCACAGATGTCTTGATTTACATGTCGTAATCACAGCAACCATTCAAAAAGCCCCGTTCTCCCACTGTTACCTTATCAAGCTCTCTATTCTAACACTGCATGTGTGCTGTTTACAATAACAGCAGCAGATTGGTGCTATGTGCTCCTTGACATAAGGAGGCAAAAGCAGCTTCTTATTTCTAGATGAAGACAGTAGACTGAGCTGCAATTACAATTCACCTCAGCAGGTTTTTTCAGCTCTGAGTCTCAGGCTGACATGTTAAATATGCACTTTATAGCTACATATATGACATTGTGCTAAAAGGTCAAGGCTAAAGCTGTTGTTTTAGTCAAAAAAGTGTTTTCCTACCAGAAAAACATACCTGGATAAGCAAGACAAGGACAATATGAAAAATGTCAAACTAGGGCTCATTTCTGGCTAATTAATTTCAATCAAAATATGACTGTAAGAGAATGGATAAAGATATCAAACCACAAAGTGTACAAAACTGAACATAAAGAAATAATTTAAGATCACTGGGTTATTACACAATATTATCACGTGTATGATACCCAGCTGAAATGTGTTGTGACGCCCCTATTTCAAACAATATGAAAAGTTTATTTGCAATAACAGATAAAACCCATCACCATCATGGCTGATTTGCATGCTAAAATTACATCATTTAGAAAAATTTTAAAAGTTTGAAGAATCTTTTCAAAATAGCCCAACAGCAGTTTGATTGACAGGCTTACACAAAGAAACATAAAAACATATTTTAGGAAAATAAATAAAAACTGAGTTGTGTGTTTTTTCATTTGAATGTTTGACAAACATTTGATAAAACACACTAAAACTCTATTACAGCATAAGTGTACTGCTGATAACCCAGACGTGCTGTAGCATTAGTGATGGGGCAAATCTGTACAACTGAAGTAGGATGGATACAGCTGGCTGCTCAAAGGAGCATTAAGCAGAATGATGTAAATAACAGATGTGCTGACTCAGCTGTATGAATGTCCCTGTATGACCCGCCATGCTCCACTGCAGTGGTTGGACTGGGTGTGACTGAAAACTTTTCACTGGCAGCTGCTCCTGCAGACTTTAATTAAAGTCAAAGCAAAACTGAAACTGTAGGGAGATTAATCAATACAATACAAATTGTTTGTGCTCCTGCTGAACTTTTACGTGACAGTGCGACTTACCATTGTTTGTGGTCGGCATCGCAGTTGCAGTCGTACTTGGGGTCAGTGCAGTTCCTGTCGATGCCACAGGCACATTTCTGGATGCCGGGACCTGAGCCTCCCCAGTAGAAGTGCTTCTCGCTGCCCCGACCCACCCACCATGTGTAGGGGGTCCCATCTGAGGGAGCAAACACAGACACAAACAAAAAACAATGTGTTAGTGCCTTCCAAGAAAAACAACAACTATGTCCCTGTTGGCAGAGGTGGGACCAAGTCATTGTTTTTGCAAAGCTTAAGTATGTCTAAAAAATGTTGTGCCAAATCAAGTCTTAACATTGGAGTTTTGAGAGGTAAACAAGTCCTAATGCACTCTTCACCAAATGTACCAAGTAATGATATTTCATTGCAGAAAATCCTGCATGCTTTTACAATATGCATTTCATTGTTAAAACAAGTTTGTTAATACTGCAACTGAACTTAATTATAAAGAAGCAGTGCTGAAATTGTACTTATAAAGAATATAACATTGCTTAATGGAAGGTGTAAGTTTGTAAGGTGTAAGTCCAAGTTAAGTGACAAGTTATTAGTGTAAAATCCAAGATGCAAGGTATTTTTGATTTGGTCAAGTCTGAAGATAAAACATTTCTGACTTGAGTCCAAATCACATGACACGAGTCCACAAGTTGTCCACCTGCTTCATGTCTGGAAACCACAGTGTTGACTCAGAAAAGACCAAAAACCAAAACTTTTGTGAAGGTAATTAAGTTGTATTACTAAAATGTCCAAACTCCTTCCCATTGCAGGTGATTAATTGTTAAATCATTCACTGTTTGAGGCTTTTGTCGCATTAATGTGATTTATACTGACAGCAAGCAGCTGCATGGTGAATGTAATTCATTTGCTCAACATGTTTCACACAGCTGGATGGTAAATGCCTTTGAGACAGACAGGCACACTTAGTCATAGATCACACCTGTGATTTTAGACATCTACTAAAACACAGATTTGGTCCTGAATTTACATTTATCTTTTGCTTTATAATGTAGGAGTCTGGGTTTATATAAGTGTCTGTGTGAGCGAGGCACCACTGAGCACATCTGTTGGCACCTCTTTGTGTGCGTGTGTGCCTGTGAGGATGTGTGTGTGGTTTAATGAGTGGATAAAAGGTGAAGGATCACTGCTTTTCAATAAGAAATGTAATATTCTTTTCTTTGCCTTGGATAACGTATTCTGGCATGAGACTGTAACTAGGCAGAGAGATAGGTGTAAATATTTTGGTGCCTGGAAACACATCACAATAACAGCGAGGGAAAATGAAACAATATTATATTTCCCTCTTTATTCCAGGAAAATAAGCTGCATTGTCAATATCGCTTTGTCAAATTCCATCAGAGACAATGAAATCTCCTGAGCCACATTTTTTACAGGAGGGGATTGAAGCTGACTTTTGATGCAGCACAATTACATTGAGAGGTATGATATACTGTATTGTATTATTGCACTTTTTCATTTTTTGAGCTGGGGCTAAACTCTAGGAGGAAGCTACGGATGTGTGTGTGTGTGTGTGTGTGTGTGAGAGAGTATATTCTGTGTGTGTGTATGTGTGTGTTTGGCCTCAGTGACCTGTGGGTTTATTGTCCCCATAAAGAGAATTAGCCTCATCTCTCTTCAGGCCACTGTTCAGACAAGCCATTGTCAATAGGATTAACACTCCCTGCTCAAGAGACTTCACAATCCTCTCCCCCTTGTGTGGACACATATGTGAGTGTATATTTGTGTTGTTGCACTTCTATACAAATGAGAACCAAGTTTTGAAATTAAGACCTTCACAGATAGGTCAGCAAGGTCCCCAACCGCGGCCAACTAAGTAAAGCCTCAGCCCCCCGAAACGCCATGGGTCCTGCTCCGCAACCCAATTAGTGAGTGTCGTGTTTTCATCCTTGAAGGTGATCTGCAGACTCTTTTCAAAGTGAACGGCAAGTGGGTGTAGCTGTGATGCATAATATGACAGAAATCGGGTGTAAAACTAGTAATCAGGACAAGGTGATTGCTACACAATCAAAGAGACATAGTTGATGAAAGGGTTCTGGAATCTGACATTACAAGATGTGAAACCAGAGTTCACAAAAGCAATTTAAAGCTCCTGAGTGTGACACCTGCTGGAACAACCTATAGCATAAATACGTAAAGAGATTAATAAATAACAAGTAGTGACCTCCAGGTCTAAAAAGACAGTATAGAAATTTCTTTAACATGCATTCTTTTTTTTGGCCCGCAGGATTGCAAAAAAAAAGGTCCAATTGTATAGAAGTCTATGAGAAAATTACCCTACTTCTCACTAGCATTTTTTTTTACCTCAGTAAACATTTTACTAATGAGTTTATGGTCTCAATCGCAAGTTTCAAGTCTTGTTCAAAATTATAGTCCCATTTACAGTAAAACAGAGGATAAAGCAGGTTATAGTTTAGGGTGAGGGTTCCTTGTGATGGTCGTGACCATGGCACACTTTTCTTCCTTTTTCATAAAGTTTTAAATGCAGGTACATCAGAACAGTCAGACGTGTGATGTGGTGCATCTGAACATGAGTTAGGAAAGACAACAGCCACCTTGTCTTGTGAGTGAGCCAAAGGTCCAAAGTAAGCAAAGCGTGCAATGTGCAACGGTGAGTCAACACCACTGAAGCCTAAAAGTCTCATTCTCTCACTTTCTGCTTGGCCTCTCACTAACCCTGCCATGTCATAACACACCCGATTGATTCTTCACTCTTCTAAGCTTTTTCGACAGGTGGTGAGCAAGTAGAATAAGATTGTTTTCATAAAAAACTTCCAACTTGATCCTTTTCTTGACCTATTTTTCAGGATGAGCAATAGAAGAAGACAGAGGGGAGGGGAAGGGGGGAGAG